>QEOT01123814.1:0-29110 GCA_003123785.1 Pterocarya stenoptera
AGTTCTATGGATGGATCAATTTGGTTGTTTCTACAATTATAAGGAATAAAAGATTCCACCAAGAAGATATTTCAACTTGAACTTTGCTTCTCTTGTTGATGCTTCTCCCTTTATCCCGCCCTCTTTCCAATTCCCTTTATCTCCTTATCTGCTTCTTCTCTCTTTTCTTTCCATCTCTTTCCCCAACAATTTTTTGTTTTGGTGGTCATTAGCTACTAGATCAGCCATTGCAACCCTTGCCCCATACAGAACTCCTCTCGCCCATTCTACACATCCTTGCTTGTTCACACTAGAGTGTGAGGCTCACATGCCACCTTTTTATGGTGCAGATCCAACCTTTTTCGACTTCTTACCACCTCTCCATCCATTGTATTAGTGAATATGTTCTATTTAAATGTTTTCCTTTGATTGTGATTGTTTTAATGTTCATTTTTTATTAAGTTTTTAGAGCTCAGATCTATTGCCACCCACCATCGCGGCATCGCCCACCAAAAACACACCACTCTGACAACCTCATGTTGTCCAAACCCACCACTTCCACCAACCATATCCCCTTTTTATTGGCGCTTATGTTCCACACACGCCATAAAGTTCTTTTTAATTTTGGGTCCTGTTCTTCTAGGGTTTCAGGCTTTTCCTTATGACAATGTGGATTTGGTGTTCAATTAGGAGTGCTACCTGCATGGATTGAGGGAGGGGGGGACAGTTTGGGTCTCCATACCCGGACATCGCCCCAGAGGACAAGTGTCCTCGTCCAAAGACGACCCACAACTGTCTGCCCCACCCCGTCCATAGGCCACCCACGACAAAAAAACAATCAGAAAATACCAAAAAAATCCAAAACAACAAAAAATAACAACAAATCCACACCCATCCACAAAAATTCAGAAAAAAAAAATCTAAAACAACCTAGAGAACAACAAATCTAAGCAAAGAACCAAGGCCATGAATGATCGTGGGTCTCTTTGCAAACTCATGGCCAGTCGTGGTTGCAGTTTCCTTTTCAAACACATGACTATTTGTGCTTTGTGAAGGTAAACTAGAGGAGGAGCCAAGGAGGAGAAGGAGAAAATGGGGAGGAGAAGGAGAAGAGAATGGGGGTGCCGGTGTGCCAGTGAGAGGGAAAGAAAGAGAGATAATGACGAGGGGGAGTTGGTTTAGGTTTTAAGTTAAACCTGGCCCTGAAATGACATTGTTTACATTATTTTATTTTTTATTGAAAAATAAAACCTAATATAAAAAGATGTTGTTCTAGAGAGAACTCTTCAAAATGATGTCATTTTACTAAAGAAAATTATTTTTTTAATATATATGTATATATATACGGGCTGGGCTGGGCAGACAGGGTAAACCCCGAGCGGGCTTTGGACTGCTGCCTCGACCAGGCGGATACCGGATGGGGTGGGCGGGGGTGGCAGTGTCTTGCTACCCAACCCTATGCTCAATTGCATCTATTTTAATCAAAATCTTAAAGAGCTCACCTTATGGCAATCCAATCTAGGCGACATTAAAAATCACCCAAGTGGTGAGTTCTTCTTGACTTCATGTTAAGAAATATAAGACCGAGTGAAGAAGAGGACAGGGGTGTCGTTGTGCCGGCGAGAGGGAGAGAGAGATAGCGATGGGGGGAGGAAGAGAGACTGAAAGGAAAGAGAGAAGGAAAAGAAAGAGACGGGGAAGGTTAGGTCTAATATTGAAACAACGTTGTTTTATTAGAAAATATTATTATATATATATGGGTTGGGCCGAGTGGACGGGATAAATTCTAGGAGGACTTAGGTCTAGCTTGAGCCCCGTTCTTGACTCCCAGCTAGGTGGACGTTGGACGGAATGGGGCAAGGTGGGTGGCGGTTCCAGGTCTTTCAACCCTATGTTCAACCGCATATATTTTAATTAGAATTTTATAGAGATCTAAATTCACCCAAGTGGTGACTTCTTCTTGACTCCATGTCAAGAAGACTCCATGTCAAGAAATATGAGATTGACTTTGTGCCATTTTCCGTTTGTTTGTTTTTTATTATTTCTAACTTTGCATCAAACCATTTGGGGGCATTTGTTTGGTCTCGCACTCCCACGGTTTTGTACTATTTTTAAATTTAATGTTTATTCTACTCATAAAAAAAAAGGTAATAAAAAATTGAATTAAAAAAAAAACTAATTTATCTTTAAGGTAAAAAAAGAGAGATGGGTAAGTATGGCTATAAATGATCATGGAGGCCAATCTTTTGCTTGCATCATGGTGACAGTCATTCTGCCTGTATCTAGAGGCCAATCTTCTGAACTCTGGTACGTGGAACCTTGTACTTGTTTCCTTGTTTAACTAACACAAGGTTCACAAAAAGGACAAGGTGGTTAGGATAAGGCAAATTAATCAAACCGTCCATTGTCGAGAGGCAACATGGCTAAGGAAACTTACCAAAAAAGGTTGTCGGCGGTACATGACAGTCTTCCATACATTATGGTCAAAAGTAATTGACAGTTTCGATGTTGACATTTTATAACTGATTTTGAAATAATTTTAAATAAATAGAATAAAATATTATTATAATATTATTTTTTAATATTTTTATTATTTAAAAATTTAAAAAATTATATTATTTATTATATTTTGTATGAAAATTTAAAAAAGTTATAAAGATGAGATGAAATAAAATGAAATGAAATCATTTCTATATCTAAATAGAATCTAACTACTATTTTTTATTTAATAAAACGAATTTTCATCTTAAAAAATTATTTTAAGAAAAAAAAAAACGTGCTATTTTACCTTTTGAGTAGCATTGCTCCTAGTTGTTTTTGTAATTTTTTTTTTATTTTTCTATTTACATTTTTTCAATAGATTTAAATTTTTTTAAAATACACCAATACATTTAAAATCACTTACTTAATCATTAAATAAAAATAAAAAATATTTCTTTTCCCAAGCGATCAAGTAGAGCAGTAAGAATTAATGGGCATAGTAGTTTTTTTCAAAAACAATTATAAGTCTCCCCCAAAATCACCACCAAAACAAACAATCTTGAAGTCCAATATTCAAACTACTATAAAAACTATAATTTATGCCCTTGGTAAAAAGAGAAAGGCCATATAAATATCCCTCCTAAAAAAATAAGAATTCAAAAAATTAAAAAAGCATAAAAATAAAAAATAAAAAAATATTTTATATTTCTTGACAATCTTATTTGGATAATGAGTTAATTTCAACTCATCTCATCTTAGTTACAACTTTTCCAAACTTTCAAATAAAATATAATAAACAATTCAACTTTTCAAATTCTAAAATAAAAATAACATTAAAAAACTATATTATAACAATATTTTATTCAATTTTTAGCTCTCATCTCATTTCAACTCAACTCACTATCTAAATCTTCCTAGGATAATCTTATATTTTTAAGTGGGAAATGAGGTTCACACTATTTAATACTTCAACTCTCATTCTCCTTGATTGAATATTTCTCTCTTTCTCTCCTTCCCTACAACTAACTTAAGCATCGTAGGTACAACGGCTCCTGAACCCCCCATTTTCTATCTCAATAGGAACCAAGTCTCGAACTCAACAGCGTGAAATTGCCGAAGCAGCGAAACACAACATCAATAGGCCTCACCCTATTACCCCAACTAGGCAATACCTTGACCTCAAACCTCCCCCGAGGCATGCTGTCATAGACTCTAGAGAACTCGAGGAAGCAAATGTTGTTGTAGAAGGTGAAGATAATAAGGCTGGGTGTGGGTGGTAACTTCTCCTTCTTCCTTAGGTTAATCGTCGTTGGATAAAAACATGTTTTATCATATCTTGTTTCATCTAATCATTACAATATTCTCACTTTTTTACTTAAAATATAATAAATAATTATTTTTAAAAAAAATTTAAATATTAATAATATTAAAAAATAATATTATAATAATATTTTATTTAACTTTCAATTTTTATATAAAATCTATCGAACTATAAGCATATAAATGAACACAAGCCACTTCTTATTATTTTCACAAAATTCATTTGGACTCGATTTCATTATAAAATAATTAATTTATAAATATCCAATCATGATTAGTTATTATATGATAAAACTTACAAAAAATCTGCTTTACTCGTGTAAATTTGTATAAATCCTAATAATTTCATATTTAATATAATTATAGTGTTATTTTTAACATTAATTACAATAAGAATATATTAAAATTTTAAAATTATAAGAGAATCTAAAATGTAAATAATATATTTTGTTAAAACTAAATAGTTTATAAGCAAATCTGAATTTGCTTAAAAAATAAATTATGAGTTATTGGGAGATATAAAATAAAACTTAAACTCCCTTACTCTGATATTTGCATATATTTGAATAACAAAATGGACGAACATAATAAACAAAGGCTAAATAATAAATATAAAATTGCTAATTGTGGTTTTGATGATGTCCTTTTTAGCAAAACTCTCTATTCTCCAGAGTTATAAGAGCATTAGCATTGGATCGGCCATCCTATTCTTCAAATTTTGACTAATATGTAGATTTTTCACTTTTAGCTAATCATTCAAAATTTAAAGTTTACATACGATTAGTCATCACACTTTCTATAATAATAAAATATTATTATTATTTTTTATTTTTTAATTACTTGTTTATTTTATTTTCATAATCTTCAATAATCCCCCACAATCATATTCATTTTCATTTTCACAATCCAACAATCTATAATATAATAATCTCATATGTATATAGATGGTAAAATCTCATATGTAAATAAAAATCTCATATCTATAATATAATAATCTCAAAAAGTATTTTTAGACTTGCTATAGTTCTTTTCATATTTGAAAAGAAGAATGAATTGATTGTAGCTTATATTTTGGATGAAAACAATTTAGCTAATTCAATGTGGAGTAAATATGAATGATATTTGTTAAATTTAAAGATGAAAAGGCATTTAGCTAATCCAATGCCAATGCTTGAACCAAGAAATGAAAAGAAAAATGAACAGAAATTTTAAAAAAAATTACATTTATCCAAAAAATCTTGACCTTCAAGAAATACCAAAACAATTTAGTTTTATTTCTTTTTTTCAAAACAAGGACGAGTTGGTACGTGACCACCCTACAATATTAGGGTTGCTACCCACCCTATACAAGCATATAGCTGACCTTCCTGACCCCCTCTCCCCATTAGGTAGGAGCCACTTTTTCATGCCCGCCATATGCAGGCAGTTGGCCTCACCCAACCAAACGAGCTAGAGGATTGGCCCATACCCATTTGACCACCCACGGGCAAACATCAATGACCGACTGTCCGACCACTCGAACCAACCAACAAAGAATAATGACAAAAAATATACGAACTTTAGGGTTTCAAGTTACTTACAATGGAGAGGACGATGGAATCTCAGAGAGACAATGGTGGTGAGGACGAGGGGATTACAATGACAATGAAATGAGAGATGAAGAAGATAGAGTGAGATAGAGAGGAGAGACAGAGACTAAAAGTATCAAGTCGAGAGAGATAGAGAGGCGAGAGGGTTTTCAGGAAAAATGGGAGGCCGCCAGGAGTTAGAGTCTTTTACCTTAAACAAAATTTGGTCGTTTTGGGGAGTTAAAAAACTTTCCAAACGATGACGTTTCGTTTAATTATTTTTAAAATATGCGTAATGTAATATATATTTATATGTAATATATATTCATATATTATATATATCACCTAGGCAGGGATAGCGCCCCACTTGGCACCCACACCTATTTTTTCTTTAGGGATGGTGCCAACTTGTCTGTCCACCCCAGGCGGGGTGTAGGTGGGTTTGTTAGGCGGGCCGGGCACAAGTACCTAGCCCCCACCCTTTGTAATATAATGATCTTAGAAGTGAAGGGTCTAATTGAAGTTTCATCTAACAATTATTGAGACATTTGGTTAATAGTTAGGACAACAACAACTAGTATCATTTCCTATCAAGAGAGGAGATACCCATTTGCACACTTTTGAGCCATTAAGTGATATGTACTAAATTGTTGTTGATGCTTACGTGACATTTTTCATGTTTTACCATTAAAATTCTATCGGATGGATCAATTTGATTGTTTTTACAATTATAAGGAATAAAAGATTCCACTAAGAAGCTATTTCAACCAAGTCATTGAACTTTTGCTTCTCTCGTTGACGCTTCTCCCTTTATCCCGCCCTCTGTCTCCAATTCCCTTATCTCCTTGTCCGCTTCTTCTATCTTTTCTTTCCAACTTTCTCCCCAACATTTTATTTGTTTTTTCTTTTTTTTGGTCATTAGCTACTAGATCAGCCATTGCAACCCTTGCCCAACCATAGAACTCCTCACGCCCGTTCTACACATCCTTGCTTGTTCACAATAGAGTGTGAGGCTCAAATGCCACCTTTTTATGGTGCAAATCCAACATTTTTCGACTTCTGACCACGTCCTCAGCCATTATATTAGTAAATATGTTTGTTCTATTTATATGTTTTCTTTTGGTTGTGATTGTTTTAATGTTCAATTTTTATGAAGTTTTTAGAGCTTAGATATATTTCCATCCATCACTGCCCACTATAAACACACCACTCTGACAGCCTCATGTTGTCCAAATCCGCCACTTCCACCAACTATATCCCATTTTTATTGGTGCTTTCATTCCACACAAGCCATAAAGTTCTTTTACATTTTGGTCCTGTTTTTCTAGGGCTTCATGCTTTTCTTTTTGAAAATGTGGATTTGGTGTTCAACTAGAGGTGCTACCTGCATAGATCGGGGGAGAGGGGGACATTCTGGATCCCCATACTCCGACATCACCCCGGTGGGCAAGTGTCCTCGTTTAGACGCCGGGTGCTGATTGGCCTCCCCAATTGTCCGCCCCACCCCATCCACAGGCCACTCACAACAAAAAACAATCGAAAAACATCAAAAAAATCCAAAACAACCAGAAAAAAACAACAACTCCACATCCATCCACAGCAAATTGGAAAACAAAAAATAAATCTAAAACAACCTAAAGAACAATAGACCTAAGAAAAGAACCAAGGCCACGAATGGTCGTGGGCCTCTTTGCAAACCCACGACCACTCGTGGTCACAGTTCCCTTTTCAAACCCACGAACATTCGTACTTAAAGAAGGAAGAGAAGCAAAACTAGAGGAGGAGCCAAGGATGAGGAGGAGAAGGAGAAGAGGACGGGGGCATCGGTGTGCCAGCGAGAGGGAAAGAGAGAGAGAGATGGATGGGGTGAACCCCAAGCGGACTTGGGACTCCCGCCCCGGCTGGGTAGGCGCTGGACGGGGTGGGGCGGGGTGGCAGTGCCTTGCTACCCAACCCTATGTTCAATTGCATCTATTTTAATTAGAATTTTAAAGAGCTCACCTCATGGCAATCCAATCTAGACGACATTAAAAATCACCCAAGTGATGAGTTCTTCTTTACTTCATGTCAAGAAATATGAGATTGAGAGAAGAAGAGGACAGGGGCACCGCCTTGTCAGCGAGAGGGAGAGAGAGATAGTGACGGGGGGAGGAAAAGGGACTGAGAGATCCATAGAGGAAAGAGTGAGGGGAAAGAAAGAGACGAGGAGGGTTAGGTTATTAGAAACAAATTTGTTTTATTAGATAATTATTTTTTAATATATATACATATATATATATATATGGGTTGGGCTGGATGGACAGGGTAAACTCTGGGAGGGCTTCGGTATGGCTCAAGCCCCGTTCTTGGCTCCTAGCTAGACAGATGCCAGACGAGATGGGACAAGGTGGTGGGTGGCGGTTCTCTGCCTCCCAGCCCTACGTTCAACTGCATCTATTTCAATCAACTGCATCTATTTCAATCAGAATTGTTTAGATCGCACATCTTGGCAATCCAAATCTAAATCACCCAAGTGGTGACTTCTTCTTGACTTCATGTCAAGAAATATAAGATTGACTTTGTATACCCATTTTTCGTTTGTTTTATTTCTTTATTTCTAACTTTGTATCAAACTATTTGGGGCATTTGTTTGAGCCTCGCACTCCTACGGTTTTGTACTATTTTTTAATTTAATATTTATCTGCTCATGAAAAAATAGGTAATAAAAAATTGAATTAAAAAAAAAACTAATTTATCTTTAAGGAAAAATAGAGAGATGGGCAAGTACGGCTATAAATGATCATGGAGGCCAATTTTCTGCTTGCATCATGGTGACAGCCATTCTGCCTTTATCTGGAGGCCAATTTTCTGAACCCTGGTACGTGGACCCTCGTACTTGTTTCCTTGATTAACGCACACAAGGAAAAAAAAAAAAAAAAGTGGTTAGGATATGGCAAATTAATCAAACCGCCCATTGTCAAGAGGCAATAGCAAAAAGGTTGTCGGCGGTACATGACAGTCTTCCATACTTTACGGTCAAAAGTAATTGACATTTTCGACGTTGACAGCATTTAAATGCCATTTTTTATTTAATAAAACGAATTTTTATCTTTAAAAATTACTATAAAGAAAAAAAATATAAGATTCCTCCAAAATCACCACTAAAAACAATCAATCTTGAAGTCCAATATTCAAACTACTAAAAAAAATTCTAATCTTTCTCCTCAGTTAAAAATATATATATATATATAAATATCCTTCCTAAAAAAATAAGAATTCAATAAAATAATAATAAAAAAAAGCATATAAAAGAGATATTTTATATTTCTTGACAATCAATTTTATTTAGATAATGAGTTAATTTCAATTCATCTCATCTTATTTTATTTAATCATTATAATTTTATCAAATTTTTAAATAAAATATAATAAATAATTAAATTTTTTAAATCTTAAAATAAAAATTATATTAAAAAATTATATTCAAATAATATTTTATTTACTTAAGTAGAAAATGTATATATTACAATTTATGAAGTTTAGAGTAGTTCTAAATTATGTGGTAGTTTGAGCCTTGAGGGCTACGTGTAATTTTTTTTCCATTAATATAATCATTAACAAAATCAAATGCCTTTTTTAAGAAGAATTTAAAATAAAATATATAAAAAAAAATTAAAAAAACAATCCACCCTCTGTATATTTTTAACATGAAACAACCTCATATATTTTCTTTCAAAAAATAATCCCTCCACTTTTACAAATAATACTAAAAAACACTCATTAAAACTTCTCAAAACTCAAAATATTTAAATACAACCGCCTCATACTATTAAGGACGTTGACTCAATGATAATTGAAGCACTCTCAAGTAGTTTGACATCAATAATTATTGAGTTATTCTATTTTTGTGTGTAGAACAAACTCTTCACATCACTTAAATAGTAAAATTTAAAATTTATTATTTAAATTAAATTATGTCATATAAACACTTTACTAAATGCGATTTGCACATCGACTTAAAAATATAAGTTTTCATAATTATTATATCATTATTACACTTTGAATTATTACACTTGCAATATCTGTTCTTTAGAAGAACATTATCTTGTGGTTAATACGTAAATGAAGTAAATATTCTAACTTTTGTAATTTTCAATTAAGAAAATCTTCAAACCAGTCGGTCTGTTCTCTCTCAAATAATAGCCCTCCAATAGGTGTTTGACACGTAGGTCTCCCATTTGAGATCACATATGACTACACAACAGCTAATAACGCACAAACAAAAGAAAGCTTCCTCTCCCTCTCTGCTCCCATTCTCCCACAACCCTTTCCCTTCCCCTCTTCCAGTACCTCAAAGCCTCCCTCTCATTGACCCTCCCCCTTTCTCAAAACCACTTTCTCAAAACCAGAAACGTCGGCGACCTCCCTCAACCCCAAGCCGTGACCCTTCCCCATCTCTCTCTTCCAGAACCAAATTCCCATGAGCGCGAGGGTGAGACCAGATTCGTGACCCTCCTCTACTTCTTCCATTACCATCTCTCCAAACCCCGAAGCCATGACATCCCGACGAGAGGATTGGTGTCATTAGCCTCTCAACCGACAAGATATGAGATCTCTGATATGCCCTTTTACATGTTACAAAATATTTTAGGCCTTTGGTTACGATGGTGCTTTTCTTGTTATAGTCGATGCTACAAAATGGTAGATAGTATTTTTCATGTTATAGCTGACAAGATCTAAGATCTCATTGATTGGGAATGTTATTTGTGGCAGTTTCTCCTTTGACATGTTTGAAAGATCATCTTAGGAAAGATGAGAAGCTGACCCTATCACCTTGTGGTACATTGGCTGTAATTACAGATTCACTTAGTCAAATATTACAGGGGCTGCAATTCTAGAGTGTGTGATGTACATTCACTCTTTCCATTTTATTTCTTCTTGCATCCAAGAGGTTTTTATGTGTTTATATTTCTATGTGTAGTGAAGTTTAGCATCAAGTCCTTCAACATCCTAATTTTACCATTTCCTCACAACACAATATATTGGTACTCTCTCTCTCGCTCTCTCTCTAGGACCTTTTCATATATAAATCTTGTAACACCTGCTCCATACGATTAAGATATACGTCATTTTTGAAGAAAATCACGAGAGTCGGAGTGCTACTGCTGAACCTGACTTAAAAATATATAAATTTTTTTTTTTTCTAAAGGAAGCGTCAAGTACAAAGATTCTATAAATAAAATCATTCTTTATTAAAATACTGAGATCCTAAGAAAGATGTGCGGAAGCATTTATTAAAATTGTCTTGAAGTTTGTGCTATAAAATCATAACTTAACATCTGTGTACATGATCTAGGCCACTGTCACGCTTCCCTGGACTAAATCTCATCTTGTAGCTCTACCTTCATAAATATTCTGACTTGAGATTGTTTAAAAACTTTAAAAAAAATTAAAATAAGTTAATGACTCTGTAAGAAATTCATTATAACGTTAACATATTTAACATAAGATTTTTTCTAAAATATTTCATATTGAGAACTTAAAATCATGTCATTCATACATATGCTCATGTGATGCATGACTTATCTTTAAATTATCTTACTTATCATACTTATATTACTGGCCCACACACGTAACTCTATGTGTAAGGTTGTGCATTGATCTCATATTCCGCGGCTGCAAAGGAGCCGCTAATATTATTTTAGTATATTATGGTGGACCACGCTTAGGTCCATAGCTTGCACGTCCACCCATAAATCGCATTGGTACCATGTATTTGAATGGACATCTGATTAACTCATATGATCTTATCTTACAATTGATCATAAGAAAGCTTACATGTCTTATCCAATGTGAGATGCGTGAGATGCATAATACATACATAACTATAATATGCGGAATGAAACATAATGAATGACATGCTTGCAAATATCATGACATGCGTGGTACATAAATAATGCATTCTAAAGAACTAACTTTAATAATAATATATATAACTAGCTAACGTGTATTAATTTTGATTTATAATTAAACTACTTACCTCGCAGCGTTAATCCATTCTTTTTGCCATGAAATCAATCACATGAACTATAAGAAGAGAGAAAATGTGAGGGATGTTGTGAGAGGAATGAGTCAGTCGGCTATTGGCATGGTGAACATGGGACATGCACGATGCTGGACTATGTATCTTAGGTTTGGTCACTGCACTTATGGAGGTTTATGATTTTTTTTTTCAAATAACACACGGAAGAGAGAGTTTATAGAGAGATTTAAGAGATGGTGCAGATGAGTTCGAGTTCGAGTTGAACTTAGTCGGGATCATTCAAGAAGAGAGTTTGAATTTTAAAAACATGAACTTATAGCTCATTCAATTTAGAATTGGTAGTAACTGAGATTGTATAGGAGATTTCAATCGATGATGATTTTAAATTGAAATAAATTTCTAATGACTGATCTTTAAATTTTAAAAGGAATTTAACTCGTTCAATAAATAATAAATGAGATTTAACTTAGTTATTGAGTCTAATTAAAACTCCTAATCAACCTTAATAATTTATTGCTCGTGGGCTTATCTAATATGTCTCATTAAATATAATTTAGGCCCAATAAAAATTATCAATATTTTAACCTTAAAATTATTGGGCCGGGTCGTTACAAATCTACAGTTGGGTTCAAACTTTGTTAACATCTATCTATAATCTGGGCAAGCATTTGCTTCATCTGGGAACTATAATTTTCTCCACCCACCCCCTTTTTTTTAGTTTTTACTTGCTAGCTATATGGGTGCTATAAATTTCTAGAATGTTTGCTTAATAAAAGTTTGATATGGCTAATCCAGCCCCTCTCCATGTTAAAGGCTTAACTTCTAAAATGGCCACCTATGATTTTTCTTTGTTATGTGGGCATAAGATTGTTCTAACCGATATACTTTTTCTTTGATTTTGTTGGAGCCTTTTGGTTCAAGTTGGCCTCCCTGATTGTTTTCTCGAGTGAAAAAGTGATGCATGGATCTGGTTGTATGCTCATATATGGTTTGACCTTAATCTGATCCATTTAGCTTACGGGTCGTGTCATGCCACTGATATCACTTATTTAATAGACTGGTTATGTTGAGTTGACTAAAAAATAGCCCGTTTTAACTTATTTTGATATGTTTAATGTGAATGGATTCATTTAGTCCAATTATTAATTTGATTGGGTTAGCATAAGTTCATATCTTATTAGCATAAATTTTTATCAATCATGTACATTTATATTAATATTCTTGACAAAAATAAAAAATAATTAATATATGTAATATGTACTCATTCTTAAAAACAAGGAAGATGGCTTGCTGAGTCCTTTCTCTAACTTTTGTAGCTTATGTTGGCTTCTAGATTTTTCCTCAAATTATATTAACATTAGGGACTTCTATACAGCCTTTGTACTTGGGTGCCTTTCTTTCTGATTATGTAAAAAACATAAATTTCTATCTTATGAATCACTAGTCTAGCACACTAGCTGAAACTGAATCATTAAGTTGATGTTGTAACAGCTTATTTGGCCACATATGTTATACTCATAGATAATGCTAATTGTATTTAGTATTGTATCTATTTTTCAGCAAATGACAAGTTCAGGTTCTCATACCAGTTCAAGTTTGTGGACTGCAAGAGGGAAAGATAAAACTAGTTTGGAAAGACCACTTTGCTATTGTGGCATTCCATCTAAACTACAGATTTCTAAAAAGGCTAATAGTTTTGGTAGAAGATTTTACAATTGTCTAAACTATAAGATTAATAAACAATGTGAATTTTTTAAATGGGTTAATCTTCAAAATGAACAAAATACTTGCTCAACGATTGATGTTGGAGTAAGCTCAACGATTGACAATTGACATTGATTTTTTTAAAGGATTGATCAATATATAAGATGACTTTGGAGTGAGCTAGACAAAGGAATGAGAGGTTATTTTTTAAAAATGTAATAATCAAACAAGCCGAATTTAAAGTGATGGAGAAGAAGTATAAGAGAACATTGAAAGCATTGTTTTTGTCATTGTTGTTTTTTATTGTAATTGTACTAAAATTTTTATGTATCCGAAAAGAATTAGTGTATATCAGCCAGTGTTACGACTCATGTAACATGTTTTACTTTGTAGGGCATTTTTTAAACAGTTGAATGTAATGAACATGTGATGTAATGAGTCATATTTGGTGAATGTAATGGATATGTTATAGACAAGTTTTAGAATGTAATAAGCATGTAATGAATGTGCATGAATATGTGATGTAAATGTTTTGGATAGGTTTTGCAAATGTTTTGGGAATGTAATAAACACGTAATGAATATACATGAACATGTAATGGAAATGTTTTGGACAAGTTTCGAACATGTTTTGGGCACAACCTGAAATAAGTACACAAAGTTAAGAACCAATCAATAAACATCCAAGATTCATGTTATAGTATCACATAAAGAAATAAAATCCCGGAATTCAGAATTACATAAGGTCATCCTTGCTGGCAGTTACATCCACAATTCAAAACATATAGATATAATTACATAAAAGGTTTTAAAAGCTTTAATGCACAAAAAGAAAGCTTCAATCCACTCTTCACAAGCTTCAATCCACTCCTCAAAAGCTTCACAAGCTTCAATTCACTCCTCAAAAGTTTCATAATCTATTGCGTAATTTCCTGTCACATTCAGAAATTCTCTATTACATATTAAATTTAAAAATTTTTGTCCATAATATAAGAAAAAACAAAAGACAAAATCACAAACATAAGCAAATTTCATAAGAGTACAAGTTTTGACAATCAATTTCAGTTGTATGCCTAATATCTTAACATATACCACAACAAAACACAAAAGAAAAAAAATTAAATTCTTCGATTAAAAACCAATAAAACACAAATTTTTTATAAGTTACAATACTTAACTGAAGGATAGTTGTTCCTAGTATATCTCTCATTTTTGCAAATCCTACAAGATCTTTTCTTCGTTATTTTTCTCTCTTGTGGGTTCTTTGCTCTAAAAAATTTTAGTCGTCCTTTTATTAGCACCTGTGGATGATCATGTACCGTTTGTGAAAAATTTGATACAACTTGACTTCTTAACATGTGAGAATCATTGGTTGACTCCCCTCTACTTAGATAATTTGTTTCCTGAATATCTATTTGATCTTCCATAAAAAATAGCTCTTCGTGGACATTGTCTAAGGCAAGAGAGAGATGGTTGAGTTTTTCTACTGAATGTGACCCAAGTCCTGCAATGTCATAAAATTGCATTATCAACTTGTTTTTTTCTCATTGTAGGATCATCTTGTGGCATTACATGCCCTTCAAGACATAATATGTCAAGAGTAGCTTGACTCTTAGCATTGATTGTCTATATTTGTAGAACATAGTGCCATGACAACCTACCTAATTTCAATTTCTTGCCAAGAACACATAGGATATGCATGCAAAGATTTCCATAAACTCAATCATATGGAATGCACATGTTACTTTCTTTTCTCCACTCTCTAAAGTTACAAAATAAAGAGGGGTTTCTTTGCCATGAGGTGCTTTTCCATGTCTTGTTTTCGCCCTTTTTGAAAAATTTGGTTGATTTGTACCATTAACTATTGAAAAGCTCATATTGGAAGATCATGAAAAACTTTCTTATGTAGATTATGGCTGTCTCTTCAATTTTGTGACCTGTTTTCAACATTGTCCATGTAGATTTTTTTCGCACATATTTTTCTCTCTTTAAAATAATTTGTATCTAAGACATTTTCATATTGATAAAAAAAAAGTTACTAACCATAGTGCTTGAACCAAGATAATCCTTAAAAAACTTATTCATGTTTTCACTCCTTTAAGTTGTTATCATATCAGTACAAAATGTTGAAAGCTAGAAAGCCGGAACCCACTTCTCATGTCAGATGTAAAGACTTTGCAGCCAAATATTATCTTATATCCCAAACTTCGCTAATATTGAACTATATTCTTGCTCAAACTCATTAGTTGTAATTGTCTCTTGGATACAATGACGAAATTTTTTTAAAAAATTCAAAAATGTGTTATATACATAAGAAAATGTTCGGAAAATTTTTGTAAAATGTGCCACACGCACAACTTATGAGTCATATTTGGGAGTACCTCTACAGTGACCTTTGTCATAGCCTTGTCATCATTGGTAACTATAATTGAAAGGGCATGTCCAAACATTGCCTCTTGCCATGTTTTCAATAACTATGTATATGATTTAACTGTTTCATTAACTAACAAAACACAATAAAATATTATGGTTTGGTGATAATGATTAACTCTAGAAAATGGCACAAATGACATTTTCTAAATATTTGTCAAGTACGTGGCATCAAATATGACAACATCCTAAAAATATTGGTATGCAACCTTGATCTTGCATTTGCCAAAAAATAATTTTTCATACACCCATTCTCATCAACTTATATGGAATATACAAACCTAAGTATTTTACATTGTCGATTAAGAAAGTAGGCATATAACCTTTATCCATCTCCCTCTTCAAATAACTTTTTCCTTCTGTTTTCAAAATAATTTTTTACATCATTGCCAATATAGTCAATGTTAAAGTCACCGCCTGATTCTATATTCAGTATTGACATTATCTTCTTTATCGGTACACCGAACTCATTCACAGTTATAATAAGTTTTTTTTTAACACATGTGACTCCATTATGTGCACAGAGCAAACTAGTACTTCTCAGTATAAGTAGCACATGGTTAGGTTCAAGTACAAACTTGCATAGTGTCCACTTTTCACCATCTTTTTTTATTCTCAACATTATTTTACTTCCAATCTTTGTCTCAGCAGGTTCAGGAATTATTCGTTCTTTTTATTTGCAGTTTTTCCGCCAAAATCCTTCCCTTGAACAAACATAGTCTATTGAATTAGTTTTATCTCATCTTTTGACAATCGAGTATGGTTGGTCCGAATGGGAAAACCCTTTCTTCTTGCATATGTCTTGCAAAATGCATAGACGTCTTCTATGTCATCAAATATCATACTAACGAATGGCTCTAAAAGATCACTATTCGAAGAGGAAATCACATTCACTCCATCATCTACACTGAATCCATCTTCTACAATCATTCTATCTTTTTATATTCATTACATCTTCTACATTCACTACATTTTTTAAATTCACTCAATCTTCCACAATCGCTATCATCTTCCATATTCACATCACATTATTCTTCTACACTTTCAACCTGAAGCCCTACATCTTCACCTTCTAGATATGTATGACTCATCATTATCTCAACTTCATTACTATTAGAATTTGAAATTTGATCATTCGTTACAAAATAAGATCCTTCAACAATCTGATTCGGCTAATTTAAAAAAAAAAAATACAATCTGAAGCTAGGCACACATTCTGATATTCATGCAGTCAGTTATTTGCCATACTAGCTAGCAAATTCTAATTTGCCAAGAAAATCTAATTTCTCAAAAAAATCCATTCCATATTCTGTAATTTTAGCCAAGAAATTTCTTAAATTTATAATTAGTGCCATTAAAAATGTATACATCAGAAATACCCATAAAAAATTTCAAGGTTCTTCTTAAATGACCTATCCATTTGAGTGCAAAAATCATACACTAGTACAAAAATCAAAGCATGAAGTGGCAAAGGAGATGGCAGCAACCTCTGTCGATGATGATGGCCAACTCGAATGCTATGGTGGGTGAGGGCTGTGACCGGCGACAAAGCTTGGTGGGAGTGATGGAACTTGGTGGGGGCGAAAGTGTTGTCTAGTTGTGGTGACGACGGATATGGTGTCGTGTAGCTGTGATCTAAGTTTTTCTCAAAGTTCACAGTGATTTAGAAGTTCCAAAGAAACTTTGAGGAGACTATAAAGCTTCAGTTTCATTTCCGTTGGTTTTATCAAATGAAACTAGATTCATTGTATGTAGTGTAGAATTTGACACGTGGCTGGTTTTTATTAGGGTTGTTAAACGCCCAGGATCAGACAGATCATTCAAAAGAGGAATTGTTTTCAATTCCCTTCCCTCATAAATAGTAAAGCCTGGCAAGCCGGCACATAAATGTGGTTACGCTTCTTAAATGCTTAGGTTTGCAAATTTCTGCTTGTGAACAATTTTGCAGATCAGTATTCCAAGCAATCCTTTTTCTTTAAGGCTTTGACATGGCAATTGGCTTTGGGGCTCATATATACACCCTGGTTAAGTTGAAAATAAGAATGCCCTTTAATGAGATTAGTATTGGTTTATGCAAAATTTTGGGCATCATTTGACTAATATATCACTTTTTACATTTTACTCAAAACTTAACCCTCCGTTGGATTGATCGTTTGATGAGTACTCTATGTAATAATAAGATTATTATTTTTTAATCTTTTATTCTACTTTTTTCAGCGTCATATTTTGTAGATCTAATGATCATATTTTGTTATTAATTAGTCCAACCGCAGTCGTGTTTTTTTTATTTAATTATCGAACATCTCTTTTAAATTTAACACTAGCTCATTTTATAAGCTCTTCTTAAACTATAAGGAAGGTTTCACCATTAAGTTGAATAAGGAAAATCAAGCACGTAATTTGCATGCCCTTTCCATATTGGTTACTCTAAAGATTGTCACTTTCAAACTCCATTTTATGAACAAGTTTTGGCTTTTTCTTCTGTACATGTAAGCTCTATATACATATGAGTGATGTTAGGTACAGTTATTTGTATAAATCTCGCACATTCTTTTTGAAAAAGAGTAGAGTCTACTATTAAAAGAGTAATTTTTTTAATATGGATTTAATATTTATTTTCTTTTCTCAGAGTGAGTACGCATGTCGCTTGTACACTTTATGATTACAAATATCATTTCTTTGCACATATACGATCTTGACGTTATTTTTTTGGTTGGCTCAGTGGATAAATTTGGGTACGTTTACGAAATGAATCCATTTTTGTTTAGGATCATCAGGTGTGGCCATGGAAGAGAGAGAGAGAGAGAGAGAAGCCATCAGTTTGTTGCTTGCAAAATATCAGATCAAGGATAACCTGAAAAAATCTCACTAGCAGCTTGCTGCTTTTCTTGCATCCACAAGCACAAATTCCACGGATTTATCAATCAAACTCCATCAACTAGTTAAATGAATCGAATGCGAATAATAATTAAATCTCGTTAGAGTTTGGATGATGTAGTACTCAAATTTTATCACAATATATCTTGTAATTAAAATCATTTATATAAGCACTAATTTTAATTGGTATGGATTCTTATGATCCGATGACAGTCTCATGTGCCCGTGCTTTCAAGTTATATAATTCTTTTTGTACATTGAGAAATGATTTGTATAAATCCCACATGGACAAATCCTGTACAATTCTTTTGTAAAAAAAATGAATCTCATATTAAAAAAAAAAAATTATAAAAAAATCTATTATCTTTGAGTGCGGTTTATTTTTTTACAAAAGACTTACACTAAACTTATCCATTTAAGAATTATACATAGAATTACTCTTTATCTTAAGGCTGCGTTTGGTTCCCAAACTCAGCTGAACTTTGCTGAGTTCAGTCTAATTTTAAACTGAATCTAACATCCAAACATTCAAATTTCAAAGTATTATACTCATCCAAACTCAAAACCTTCTTTTACACGTAAGACCCATAACATTTTTCAACTTAAAATATTTTTATACGTGGAACCTACAACCTTTTTCAAATTCTCATAAAAAGTACTAAATTCATCTTAACATCCAAACATATTTTAGACTCAGTTTAGATGAATCACACATAACTTCCTCCATTACTTAATTCACTACTATTCATAAAGAATTCAACTCAACTGAACTCAGTTAAACATCCAAATATAGCCAAATCTACTTGGGAATTCAATTAAACATTATAAACCTATATATAAAATAATACATGAAGTTAATTTAGAAACCCACTTCCAAGGTATTGGCAAAGAAATCTACATTTCTTTAAAGGGCCGAGTTCAAGGTTAGCCCATGGGTCATGTTGTTGGTATAAGTTACTAAAAGTACAAAGATTATCTCACCATACCATACGAATTAATGTGTTAAAAAAATGCTAGAATTACAAAAAAAATCATAAAAATAAAATTATAAATTACATAATTTCATATGATATAATAAATCTATATTACAATAAAAATAGATTTATAATTTATAATTTTACATCAAACCACATCAGTTTATAAATTTACTTTTATAAAATTTATTTGTGATTAAAATATTTCTCTTATATTAAAGACTCGATCCAATAATAAAATAGAAATAAAAACAGGATGTCATATAGGCAAATTAATGGCAACAATTGTTTACAATATGAAGAACTTGCAGTCACCTCTAATTCCTTCTTCGATGCCTTGGATTAATCATAAGTTAGTATTATCACCAGCAATATGATTTGCTTACGCTGCTTTGTGAAAGCTTTTAACAGTTTTTGTGAATTCCTTTAATCTTTTGTGGCGACGATATAGAAAAAATTACAGTCGCGGTTGTCATCTTGACAATTTTTCGATACAACTTTTCCAGTCGACTGTGTCTAACGAACTCTTTGGACAATTTATCTAGATTTCGTAGTTCATCAAACATCCCAAAGAAGAGATTTTGCAAAATCAATTGATGAACTTTTTTAACTCGGGAAACATTAGAACTTGGAGTAATGGCAATTATTTTACAAATTTTACTAGAGAAGATGTGAATCCGGATCTGCATCCAGGCCCGCACAGTTTAACCCAATTATAATAAAATTTATAACTCAGATTTTTTATGATAAATTTATATTTTAATAAAATTGAAAAATCGAATTATACTCGACAGAAACCGATAAAATAAAAAATGTAACAATTTAAAAAAATTGTAAAACTGATACATTCCGATTAGATGTTAAATCCTATCCAAAATGGATCCAGACTGGTTATACCCTATTTGCGGCGAATGCTTTAACGACAGCTCTTTGCCTCATGTTGTCTCACTCACTCTACTCTCCGGCCCCACTATCGGAAACTGCAACAAGGTAAAGAAGAAGAAGGACATGCAGCTACACTACATTTGTTTATGACGACCAATCTGCGTTTCTGAAAGAACAATAGTTTAGAATCTCTCTTCACAATCTCACCAGCTTCTCCAAAAGATTCGTAAGGTAAACGAAGATACATAATGCTGATCTTTTTCCTTTTCTTTTTCTCTTTTCGGCTTCCTCTTACTCCACCCCAAGTGTTCTCCCCGTTCACCACTCTAACAAGAACCTAGAAAACAAAATAAAAAACCTCGCTTTATTGTTGCATTATGTTTTGCTGTCTAGTTTCTCACGTTTTCACGGCATCCAAACGAGGTTATATGCTTCTTTTTTTTTCAATCTTTTATCTTTATTTTTTACTCTCAATTTCGGACTCATTGTGGTGCTTCATCCCTTTTAATTACGTTTATATTTTCTTTCTCTGATTGTAATGATATTTCATTATTTCGTATAGAAAAAAGTTGTTCTGCCGAGAAGACACGTTGCAGCTCTTTCTTCTAGCTCGAGACCTCGATATTGCAGGCTCTGAAACGCAAACCGAGTCTCAAAAAGGTTGCTTGTAGTTTTCCGACTTTAATTTTCTTTTTCCTATAAAATAACCTTCTCAGAGGGCGCCTTAAGTTGTCGTTGATATTTTCTACCCAATTGCTTTCTTTTGCTGAGTTTTTCCCCAGATTTCTTTTCCTCGTTTCCTTCCATATGCTTTAGATCTGTTTGCCTTTGTTTCCAGGTAAAATCGCCCCCTGAAATATCTATTTACCCATATACTTTTCCTCATTTCCTTCAAAATGGTCCGGGAAAGTATCTAGTTATCTTTGTCTTCTTTTTTTTAAACGAGAAAAAGATTCCGTAATAGTAATGTCTGTTGAAACGAATGGACTGATCAATGGTGTTTTCGGGCTTTTCACAGACACAATCATAGGCTTAGAGCGGTTTCATAGAGCTTTTTTGTATCCAAAAAATGTCAAAACCCCACGTTATACAGTCTTCTCATTTCTTCACGGCGAAACTGGAGGGGATATATAAATTGTCACGCTATGGTCAAAGTTTAGTAGTTTACCATTTTATGTTCTTGTCTGTCGTGTGAAGATAATAAGGGTCATGTCTGTGATTTTATGTACTTTTATTGTAGCAGTGGTCCCTTTTGACGATATTAAATGAGTAACGGGTTTTCAGCATGTTGGATACAAAACAGCATCATGGGTAGGTGAAGTTGAAATTTACTTACTACTGTTTTATTAACGTTTTCAACATACTCTGACCCACTTTTATGGCTTTTTTTGTGGAGTTTTTCTTTATTTAACTTTTATTTTCAATCAAATTTATGGTTAGGAGTATATCTTCTGCCTTTGTGGCTTACAATAGGATGATAAGGAGCTCATGTCCTCTATCATGAACCCATTAATTTCATCATGTAAATTCGCATTGGATTCCCTCGCCTCAGTGCTTTTTTTTCCCCCCTGAACTGTGACAGCCTTTGTGGGTCAGGCAGCATTAAAGTAGCGGAGCTTATACATCAGCCTCATTTGCGCTTTGCTCCTAGAGGGGCTGTTAAATCATGCAGACCGCGAAAGCAAGGTAACTTCAAATGCTTGTTTACTCTCTTCCTTTTGGAGCCTTCTTGTGATGTTGCTTCGTAAAATTGAAGGGTTAGCTGAGGCTGGCCGGGTAATGCTGTTTAAATTCAAATTATATTTTTTTGCCTTCTGGGCCATTTCTTGTGTTTAAATTCAAATAATCCCATTTATATTTTTTGCCATCTAGGCCATTTCTTGTCTGTTAGAACAAACTGTACTGCATGAGTACTGCATGGGTGTGTAACCGAAATCTAACATTAATACTGGTTATGGATGGCATTAGTTTAATTTTTTGACTGTAATGCCAGAGATTCTTTATCTGTTAGTGCTTCATCCATTCGTAAATTTTTCTTAGGTTTGTCTTCTCTTTCCTTGGAATATTCTTATACTTACTGCACATCACTGTTACCAATGCGTACATGCAACTTTCACATTGAGGATCCTTTCTTCTAATGTTGGCAAGCCATGGCTCATAAGTTGCAAAACAATGATTTAGCTATCTGTTTTTGTCTCCTGCATTGACATGGGTCTATGCTGGGGCCTCTATGCAGTTAGAGGAACATAGAGGGCCCCAGCAAGTCCTGGGCAGAATAAGGAACAATATCATTTCCCTAACCATGATGGATTACTGGCTTATTTGCTGCTTACCTTTGTTAATCTAATTATATACCATCTATCCCCGCTGTGGAATGGGGGACCTCTGTTGTTAGAGGTAAGGCTAACTATATGCATAGTTGACTTCTTTTGATAACTTAGTATCATTCTGTTGATTTAGACCATTGTTTCTAAGCACTAAATACTCAAATTTTTTATATTTATATTTGAAGAAAATTTTCACCAACTAAATTAGAAGTACAGTGAAACAGTGGTAATCACTTCGCATTTCATTGTCTACATTTGTGGGTTCTGGAATACATCTGACCTGGGGCAATCCTGGGGAAGATGCAAGTGGCATAGCTTCTTATATGGGCCATAAGTTTAAGAAGTCTTAATTACACATCACAAGTGTGTTTCATTTTCAAAATTTTTTGGTATAATTTTCATATATATAGTGAGTGTTATCTGCCAGCCGCTATGTGGAATCCCTATGCAGAAATAGTGAAGTTTGAGAAAGTGACTTGCATGAAAATAAAAGGCTTAAGCTCTGGATATTGTTAATGCTCCTCTTCATTTTAATAAGCTTTTAAAGAGTGGTCTCCTATGCTAATCTAAAGCTCCTAACCCAAAAAGTTTTAGAACCTTTTATTGAAGAAAAATGATATTCATCAATTTTTTTATTGGCACCGGGTGCACAAGCCCTAAAATTTTTCCTCAATTTTAGCTTTTGCTTGTTTATAAAAAATACATTCAAATTTGACATCTGCAATCAATAGAGTCGGAATAATGCCAAAACTGGTGTTTAGTTCTGATCGATCCAATACATCATTATCAGAATTTTCATAACTATGTGAAATAATCACTATCATGTCCATGTACTTCCTGGTAAAGCATAATTGAATAAAAGTTTATCAGTGAGGATGTCACAGATGGCTTGTCCATCAATTAGCTGGCTGACTGAGAGTATGATCTAAAATTAAAATATATTGATGAAAGTGGTTTCTGCCAACCTTATGAGATTGTCACTCATGTATATCTTGATTAAATTATTTTTGTTTTAAGTTGTTTCTATCCCCATAGAAGCTTCTGATTTCTGATACCAATTATTACTCATAACTGATTGCCATATCACTTATCTTAATGTCAGAAGTAGCTCCTCAGAAGTGCCTCCGAAGATTTCTTCTCGAGCCGTACGCCAACTCAAGCCAGCTGCATTAGAGACTGACTCTACATCTGCTTCGACTCAAACTAGCAGAATACCCAAAGACAGAAGCCCAAAAGTTGTTGAGCGCAGATCACCAAGAAGCCCTGTGTCCGAGGTACTCTTAATAGCTGATTCTACTAACCCTGCTGTAACAGCCTAAGTGTTAAGCTTGTTGTGTTTGGATGCATGTGCAAGCACTGACTAGCAGCTATTTATGAGTACCTTGGTCTCTCCCCCCTTAGATAAATGTGTGGTCAGAAATTAGGAATGCACAATCAATTAATGTCATTATTGTTGAGATTATCTCGATGTTCCTGGCAACTAGTGTTATATTAATGTAGGTTTTCTTCTCTTAGCTCCTCTGTGTGGATTTTCTATGCAAGGTTGGGTAAGTTGGTTTTTCCCTCTTCAACTGCTCTGTACATTGTTAATGCTGTTTGTTTGCATATTGATGGAGAAATCTTGTGAGGTGAAAGACTTTCTTTCTGGAAAAGTGTGCCATAAAACT
Source organism: Pterocarya stenoptera (assembly GCA_003123785.1). Lineage (NCBI taxonomy): Eukaryota > Viridiplantae > Streptophyta > Magnoliopsida > Fagales > Juglandaceae > Pterocarya > Pterocarya stenoptera. The sequence goes on from QEOT01123814.1 coordinate 24,233, forward strand.
TGGCCTGCCTCCCCTCTACAGTGTTTAATATAAAATTGTATGGGTTGTATATATAATAAATATATATGTATGTCTGCATATGTATATGTATATGTTTATGTATATTTATTTATCTAACACTAAGTTTGTTGTTGATCTCTGTTGAGATAAATATAAATGATTAAATCTACCTCTTCCCATCAGCTTAAGTTTTTGAGATAAGTGGTGTTTAACAATCTCAAGGTGGCATGTACAAGAATTAAGTTATGCATTTCATTTCTTAACTTAGAGAGGGGAAGACAGAGAGAAGCTTTCTAATTCATTTTTAAAAGTAGCTTTTTTTTTTTTTTTTTTTTATTGTTTGTGAATAATGTAGGCACATTGCTTAACTATGTAAAACTTTCTTTATTACTGCGTTGTTTCCTGATCTGTATGTGATTACTACATGGCATATTTCTCTCCATCTGTAATTATGTAATAGTGGTATTTGTTTATCTACTCTCCATTGCATAACTGTTACTCCAGTGCTTCCCTTTTTCGATAGAAGTGGGAGTACATATGTTGCATGATAGTTTCTGTACGTTTTCTACAAAGGTTGAGTTGAAAGTTCTCGAGAATTTCTAAACTTGCATCTTTCTTGCTCCAGAAGAAGCGCCCAAGCAGAATATCTGAATTGGAATCCCAGGTTTCTCAACTTCGAGAGGAACTGAAGAAGACAGAGGATCAGCTGAGTTTATCCGAGTCATGGAAGCAGCAAGCCCAGCAAGATGCTGAGGAGTCCAAGAAGCAACTATTGGTCCTGTCTTCAAAGCTTGAAGAGTCCCAGCAAAAGTTTCTGCAGGTGTCTGATTCTGGGGAAGCTCGTATTTTTGAGCACCAAAAGATCTCTCAAGAACAGGATCCAGCTAGGCTGTCTGAGCTCGAGGCTGTCCTGAAGCAAAATTCAGTTGAGTCAGATGCCTTGACCTCTGCCATGAATGAGATTCAGCAGCTTAAAGTCCAGCTTGAAATGGTAGCTGAATCTGAGGCTACACAAACCAAGCAGGTAGAATTAGCAAATGCAGAGCTGCAGAGTTTAAAAGGAAACCTTGCAGAAACTCTTTCTATTGTGGAGAACATGAAAAATCAGCTACAAGATTGCAAAGAATCAGAAGCTCAGGCCGAAGCAATGGTTATGGAAACTCTGCTGCAACTGGAAACCGCTAAAAAAACTGTAGAGGTGCTCGGGTCAGATAGGTTGAAAGCCATTGAAGCTTACAACTCAATTGCCTTGGAGTTAGACCAGACAAGGGTACGGGCCAACTTACTAGAGGGACTTGTAAGAAAACTTGAGGCAGACCTAAAAAACGCTAGTGGCGACCTTTACCAGAATCCTTCAGTTGAACATAGCCTTGAGCTGGAACTTCTAAGAACTCAAGAGATGAGGGAATCAATGAAAATTAAAGCAGAACTTCATTCTTTGAAGCCTGAGGTGGCACGACTAAGATCTGCTCTAGAAAGTGCTGAGACCAAATACCATGAAGAACAAATTCGAAGCACAGTGCAGATAAGAAGTGCTTATGAACTCATGGAGCAGATAAAATCTGGGTCAAATCTGAGAGAGGCTGAACTGGAGGCAGAACTAAAAAACACAAAAGCTGATGTTGAAGAGTTGAAATCAAACCTGAAGGATAAGGAAACTGAATTACAGGGTGTTTTGGAGGAGAATGAGGGGTTGAATTCAAAACTTGAGAAGAACCTCTCATACCAGAAAGAATATGAACTGGAAAAGGATCTGAAGAAATTAAATGAACATATTGCAGACTTGAGGGCCAATTTGATGGATAAGGAGACAGAATTACAGAGTATAATGGAGGAAAACGAAATGATGAAATTGGTGATCAACAAGAGGGAAATGAGCAGGGCAAACGTGAATGATGAGGTTATTGCAGAAGTAGAGGCAGCAAAGTCTGCAGAGCGAGAGGCTCTTGTGAAGCTTGGAGTTGTGATGGAGGAGGCAGATAAGAGCAACATAAGAGCGGCAATGGTTACTGAGCAGCTGGAGGCAGCACAGTCAGCAAATTCAGAAATGCAAGGGGAGTTGAGAAGGCTAAAAGTGCAGTCTGACCAGTGGAGGAAGGCTGCGGAAGCAGCAGCAGCCATGCTTTCGGCAGGAAATAATGGAAAGGTAATGGAGAGAACTGGATCCTTGGACAGCAATTATAATTTGGTTGCAGGGAAGTTTAGTTCACCTTACTCGGAAGAGACGGAGGATGATTTACTGAAGAAGAAAAACATTAACATGCTAAAGAAGATTGGAGTACTCTGGAAGAAGCCACAGAAATAGGATGACCTTGTTTGTGTTGCTATTACACCGCCCCTATTATTATTTCCACGGTACAAACTCCTTTTCTCATTTCTTAACTTCATGTTTTATATTTTGACAGCAAGATCTAGTTTGTCAGTACAGCCACGTTTAATTCCTGAAGTAAACGTTGGCACTCTCCCGAAGCTCTCATTTATAGTGTAATGGCACAGTGATTTTCTATGCTATCTGAGATCATTTTATCTAATCCACAAAGATATGTTGTAGGTGCAAATATCCTGTTCTATACAAACATTGAGCTGCCTGTTTTTGAGTTCTAAAGAGGAACTTTGTCAACAAGTTCTAGGACTCTGACCGAATTAATGGGGGACATGGTTTTCTCCTGATATGGGTCTCTCTTAAGGAACCTGTTTACTACACTTTTTGAGTCCTCATAGACAACCGATCATCTAAATATAACACAAACATATAAAATATTTTACAATGACAAGATTAACAAAAGATGGATATTATTTCTAAATGGTTTAGTTGATATATTATTCTTTCTAAAGTGGCTCATGCCACTAGGAGAGAGCATTTTAAAAATATACCTCAATTGGTGCAACGGATTCAGAACTAATGGGTCACTAAAATTTCCTGCTGGTGGTTCCATGAATTTGCTTTTCATGATGTTGCACTATTCAACAAAACCTCTTTCAATATTAATGGAAGGAGAAGAAAGATAAAGCCAAAGATTCTCCCAAATCAAAAACCCTAACACAGAGGTAGAAGTCCATTGTTCCAAACTCCATAGCCAGCCCGAAAAAGTTATCTCATGAATAACAGTGGTCTCTTTTAAGATGGGCCGTGCCATCATTGACAGGTACGAAGAAGTGGGGAGGAACACCATTACCCTTTTTGGGATGTGCTAGGTATATCATACTTGAAAGCAACCATGCTTTAATTTGAGATTCTGTTTCATATAGTCATAGAAAACCTCACCTCACCCTTGAAGGAGGTGAATAGTACCAACGGGACCAAGAAAAACTTGGTCCTCATTTTTATGATCTTTAAATTTGTAAAATCTGCATTTGAAACTGTATGGGATCAAAATTTGGTAAAATTTACCTCATTTGATGAACACAATTGTTTTGGTGTACCAGCCTCATGAGTGTGTATGCACGTTGTTTACATTCAAACTGAATGCATATCACATGCCTACCTTATAATAGATGCACTCGAAAAAGCTAATTGTGTGATGACTTTTGGATTTCAATGCAGTTGGAGGTTTGATGCTGCCTTTTCTCTTGGTATGATGAAGTCATTTGTGATCGTGGGCTACAACTTATACCAAAAATGGCGAGAAGAATTAAAAATTTGGAGAACCATTTTTTTTTTTTTTTTTATGGAAAAGGCAAAGGAAAGATGGTTAATGTTCTTTTTGGTGTTGTCTTGACTACTGGTTTTGTTATGTTTTTCATCGAGGACGATGGGAAAATCAGTCAATATACCTCTCCTTTGATCTGTCTTATATATGGTGAATAGGCAACAATCTGTGCAATGACTCGGAAATATATGTATAAAGTTTAATGCTTGCATTATGTGTAGAAACTTTGTCATTGCTGTAGTGTGTTTGGAAGTTGCCTTCGTGTATTGTCAGGAACCCTATAAATTACTTGTAATGAACTGAGTGTACTGTGTACATCATGTCTGCAAACTCTCTGCACATCATGTGAATATGTACTGGATTTTAATTCTAAATTATGGAGGAATAATTAGGTACTCCAGTAATGTAATACGGACACTTGGTTCTCTCAGTATATCACATGCCATGTTAATAAAAAAAATTAATGCTAAGTATCAATTTTAATTCACATGGAATATTGTGATAATACGGGAGTAAAAAATTTTCACAACTTCTTGCTATTCACGCACACTCCATACTCTATATTTAAAAAAAAAAAAATTATCAAATATTTTTTATATGAATAGTGAATAGAAAATTTGAAATAGTTTAAAAAGAAGAAACTCAAAAAAAGTTTTAAAAAATATTAAAAAATTTAAAAAAATGTGGAGTGTAGAGTGTGGTGGAGGTTGTGTAGCAAAACTCATACGGGAGTACCACATCATGATCTAGGCTTCAGGATTACCTAATAATTTTCTGAATTATGTCAATGCTAGTTTTTAGACTCAATTGTTTTGTATAATATAAGTGGTTCTTTGACACAGGAAAAATGATTACACGTAACAAAATGATTACGCTTAAATTAATAAGATGTAAATTTAATTATTTATATTATATTCTTAAAATGTATGGCCAAATCGGTTCTTGATTTTATAAGTTTTGATCAAAATGGTCCTCAAGTTAAGTTTTCTATTAATTGTCACTGTTTAGTTTATAATATGCATTCATGCATATAGTACAAGATTGATGGACACAGTGGATGCTTTTGGCTCGGAGGGAAGCCGTCATTAGCTGCAAAGACTGCCTTGAGATAGATAATATCTATCCAATATATTAAAGCAGCTATGACCCTGTGAACAGTGGATTTTGTTTGATGCAAAGATTTCATTTTAGCCATTTTTCCTTTTGGTTGTTGTGTTGATGGCACTGT
>QEOT01123814.1:29554-56979 GCA_003123785.1 Pterocarya stenoptera
GGGGGGGGGGGGGGGGGGGGTGGTTAGGGTGGTTAAGCCCACCATCCCATTGCATGGTGTGGGCCAAGACCGACCACCACGCTGGATGGCTAGGTAGAAATGGTAGGACCTTTCCCACCGCCATGAGAGATAAGTGACGCCATGAGTGACGACTGGCCGAGCGCAAATATAAACATGTCTGGTCGGCAGAAAAAACAAAAAAGAAATGAAGAGAAAGGGAAAAGAAAGAAGGGTCAGGCGCAATAACATGTAAGGTGATATCATTAATCATAATAAGTTACAATATAAAGCCGTAAAGTTATAAAGAGCAAGCTACAACATGAAGTCATAGAGCAGCTGGGGGTCGGATACAATGTAAGGCGACTCATCACAATCGAGCTCGATCAAATCATATTGTGTGAAAGTGGCAGACAGAGATCTCTATCACTACGACGTGTCAATAACGCTCGAGGTTACTTCTAAAAAAATCAATAAGGATGTAATGAGGCAGTACGGTGATAACAATCGCCCAGGAGCTGCCAAAAGCCACATGCCAATTGAGGAGACGTATGAGAAATTATTGGAGGAGGTGAAGGTGGTTGACAGGAATGGCCTCGAAGATGACCTCAATAAGCAAAATGATGAGAATGATGAGATCTCAATAAGCAAAAGGGTGAGCATGAAAAACGAGAGAGGAGGCTTGGGATAACAACAACAACAGAGAAGAGCAAGAAGATCTGCCGATCTACCCAGAAAGAGCCACGTAGCTTGCGGCCGAGGAAAGTCCACCCTCAGCAAGCAGGATTGTTCCCCACGGGGCCACCACCGAGGGCGCTTGGAACCAAACCCTTCCTAAGAAGAAAACTCCGGTCTAGAGACTCCCTATGCGAAGGAAAATCCCCTATGCACAGAACCCTAAGGTTGCACTGAGGGTTCTGAAGAATGTGAGTCTTCATTCACTCTAAGCCTTCGGTATAACCAAAGTGCCACGCATCATCGTGAACGCCGCGAACATGTGACAACTCCTCCTGTAGATCACGAATGTTGGCTTCACAAGCTTCTAGAATTCGCCCGGCCTCTTCCTGGGCAGTCTCCAAATCCTTCATTCGCTTTCTTTCCTCTTTTAGGACTTGCTTCTTGTCTAATAGAGACTCGTTGGCACCATCGAACCGCTTTGTCAACCACTTGTTCATCCAGCTGTCGGAATCTTGTCGCTAGCGCAGCTCTCGATTTTCGGCCCGCAGCTGTTCAAGCTCCAGCTAGCAGTTGTCGAGGGATTGCTGCAGCACCTCCCTCACCTCGGAAGCAAGCTTGGGACTCGATAAGTCAATAAAGGCCTCCTCGGTGTCTTCCTTCTGCTTCTGCTCCTCACAGTCTAAGGCCAACTGCGCAAGTGAGCAAAGTGCCTGGTTCTCGCTCATCACCTCCTCTTGACCGTCCACGATGAAGGCCGCCAGATGCTCCAACCCCTGCCACACAAGTCCAAATTTAGATCAAGAAAGGAAACAATCAAAAGAGTTTGAGAAGTTTGTAAATAAAGATTTTACCCCTACAAATAGCCTCTTGAGCCTATTCTCCATCTCATGGATGCGATAGGCGTGGCCTGTCGAAGTTGTCGTCTAAAGGCCTACAGGAACCTCATCGACGACCTCCTCGCCTGCCCCCTTTTCAGGAACCCAAGGTATCATCTCCTCCTAGGCCAAAACAGCAGTCCCCGCCGCTTCAACATCGTCAAAGGAGACGACCTCAAACACGAAGGCGGCCTCGACAACAACGCCTTGAACCAACGGCGCGACTCGAGGAAGGTTCGCTATCATCGCCATCTTTTTGGGCGCTGACAGCTCGAGCTAAATAACGAGTGCCATTACAGACGGACCCTTGCGGGAATGAGAACATTGTCAGAATCATATTTGATGGGGAGATCCTTCGGGGCTTCTTTCCTTTCCCCTCCATTGGTGGACTAAGGGAGCGATTGCGGGCACACGACGTGATTGGATTTATTGGGAAGCCCGCGTCGAAACGCAAGTTGGCCGAAGGGGCCAAATATTGATGAAGGCTATGACTGAGAGCCTCCGAAGAGAAATTGCACGAATGAGCCTCCACCCAAGCCCGAACGACCTTAAGCCTGAGTGCGTCCTCCGGGATCGGCTTTGGGTGACGACTCCTATCCTCGTCCACAGTGCCCCATATAGTGTTCATGTGGAACTACGCTTGATGGTCTGCCCGACCGAGAACTCCCATCCATCGCCAGACAAGTAGAAGAACCGGCAGCTATGCCTCTTCACAACCGTATGTCACGCCTCTAACCGAACCAACTCTTGGACTGGCTGGAAGTCGTAGAGGTGTTGGCCCTTCCTCAAAATGTTGTAGGTGAGGAAGAACTTGCGTGCTATGAGGTTCAGGTAGTCTAACCATGCCTCCTCTAACGCATGGCACCAAATGACGCAACACGAAACAAGAATCCTCCACGAGTTGGGAGGAAGTTGGGCAGGTGCTAGCTCGAAGAAAGCCAACACTTCTCGCACCAGAGAACTTGGCGGGGTACACAGTGACCCTGGTGTTGAAGCCCTCGGAGGCCACCACCCCTTTGGTGGGAGAGGGCACCACAAACTCCACTTTCAAACGGATCCTGTAGGTCTCCCTCAACGACTCCAGTTCGGCAGGAGTAACCACTGATCGCCACATAAATTCGGCGAATTCTTCCAGGGTAGCGCCACCATGGTCGATGGTAGCACTAGCGTCGCCCGAGGACCTAACCAATCTAGAAGGGTGTGAAGATTTCTTCGGAGCTATGAGTAAGCAAGAGAAAAGTAAAGGAATTTTTTAGGGAAACTGAAAGAAAACAAAGGAATGAAGGAGTCTAACAGCAATAAACGAATGCGGAGAACAAAGTAAAAGGGAGAATAAGTGAAGTGACTATCGCAAGGGGGGAAAGGGCCTTATATAAGTGAAACTGGCAATTGACCTCCCTAGGCAACATAACTCCACGTGTCCCCCAAAGCATCAGAATCCCTCGATTGTCACAGCTTCAACAGAGTGTATCTACTGACACGACGCAAGAAATAAATGCCTACCTGACACGAGGTCATGATGAGAGAACCGAAGAGACGTCATTCAATGCGAAATGTAACCGTCACAACACAGCCATAAAAGTGGGGGACCAACCGTTGCCCGGCTCAGAATAAGTGAGGTCGAGTAGTCTTGAAAGAATTCCTCTCAGACTTGTCCAAAAAAATTTGGCGGGGTAACTATAAGGGGATTTTCCTACTTCACAAAGCCTATTGGGCCTTGGCCCAATACTCAGCCTCAGAGTTGTCGGGGCCATGCTTAAAACAAAGTGTCAACCAGAAAAATGGGCAAATGACTGATAGGACAAGATCATCCTGACATTGTTTGGCCGCATTCTGAACCTGGGAATTTGTATGGAACGCAACGGAAAATGCAAAGAACCCTCGATCTACTGACATGGGAATATCTATGGCTCACAAGAGATAAAAGCAAGGTTTGGAAACCACGCTGCATTAGTAACACCACTACCAAGCTATATGCCACATTGATGGTGCCGTCGCAGAACCACGCCGTATTAAAGAACTTTGACAACATGAATAGGAGGAGGCACGAACTTCATGGACACAAACACGATCTGCACCTCCCCAAATTCATGGTATAAATAGAAAGCCACAGATACGAGAAAAGCTCTTTGATCTCTAGATTCTTTCACTTATTTACAAACTTTTAAGAGAATTTACTAACTTTGACATTGGAGACTCCCCGGTCCCAAGGCCGCCCTCTCCTAATTATCTTCTCTCATATCTTTTGTAGGCCCATTTCTAAAAACATGAGATGTTGGAACCTGGCTCGAAAGCGTGCGAAATACAACGTTAACAAAACTAATTCCTTAATTTTCAAATACATGAATCATATAACAACAACCCTCTCCTGACAATTTCTCCGATTATAAAAAAATTTATAAAAATAAATTTAACATAATTTTATGTAATATATTAAATTTATTTTATAATAAAAATAATTTATCACATATTATATTAAATCACTTGCCTCAATTTGTAAAACATAACTTGCCTGAAAGAGAAAAAAATGGGAATAATGGAATTGACCATCGTTCTTTAGAACTTCTTCAATGTGCCAGACCAAAAAAATATTGATTTTCGGATTCCAATAAGTTTGAAACTGATTATAAATACTGACTACACACTCACGCGCAGATCCTAACTTAGATATTGTCTGCCGAAAAAAAGAAAATCCATCCCGAATTTGGTGCCAAATGCTTCACTGAAATTCTTATAAATATATATATATATATTTATCAACTCCCATTATCATATTATATACTATTCTTCCACTTTAATATGCTGTTATTATATTCCTAGCTAGAATCTAGTACTTGAAAATAAGATGCAATCATGGCAGAATATCTTGAATGAACCACTCATTTAAATCCAAGCTCCTGCAACATCTACCTTTTTTTAATGCTTCAGAGTTCAGAGAGTTCAGTGTTCAGACTGCAGAAACCATGCAACATCACTCTCTCTCTCTCTCTCTCTCTCTCTCTCTGGAACTGTTTTTTATAACTGTCAACCTTCGCAAGATTCTTGGCTTGGTTAGCAAACATATCTGAGATTTCGTAAGTTTATCAACCAATAAAAGGAACCCAAAAAGAAAAAGGATTGAAATGAAAAATACAAACGAATTCAGATAGAGATGATCGATTCTGGTGAATCAGATCTCTCTTTAACACAACCCAAAAGACTGAAAAAACTAATATTTGAGTCTAATAAGAGAGGAAATTCTATGGCTTTCTTTGTCTCCTGCGGACCTTTTTAAGAACTTCCAGGGTACCTACAATAGAGGGCTGTTAATGAGGCCATGCCAAGAAGATGGAGCAATTCCATTCCAGCTTTCTCTTCCCGAATCAAGAGCATCAATGCTCATTCCATTCGCATTTAGCTGCCAAGGGAATCCCCACCAGACTCGATTCTCATTTTCTCTGCCACTGCTGCACAGTTCTTGCTTCATGGTTGTCACTGTCACAGCCGTTGTTGCTGCATTACCCAGATCTTCGTATGGCTGCAGAGCGGCCATTTCTCGAATAATCCCAACGCCTTCACCACCATTAATGTCCGCCTCTCCCATGCTCCCATTATTATCATACCCATTATAATACATATTCGGAAAAATATTCTGGCTGTCAAGAAAGCCATTCCTAAGAGAACCAAGAAAGCCAGCAGCATTTCCCATGGGAAAATCTTGCTCATCATCAAAACCCAGCTGCCCACATGACTGTTTTTGTAGCCTAGCAAATGCAAGACTGAGGTCATTGGGAGAATCATAACTTAGGGATGGGAAGCCGGGTCCAAGACTAGGGTTGTTTGGTGTCATGGCTGGCTGTTGATCTTGGGTTCTCTTTGATGATAAAGATGATGATGCTGATGATGACGAGGATGAAGATCTCTTGTTCCTCCTGCAACCTCCACCAACTGGGACATTCCTCAATGTTCCTCCTTTGGTCCAGTATCTCCTACACGATTTGCAGAAGTAGCGTGGCTGAGAGAGGCTGTAGTTGTTGTAGTAACAAAACTTGGTGTTTGTGGAGTCACATCTCGGGCATTTTAGAGCTTGCTCTGGTTGTGGCCTTGGCTTCCTGCTGTCAGGCTGTCCTTTTAAGCATACCATCATGTTTTCCAGCATATGATCGGGCATTTCCTGAAGATCAAACCAAATAAATAAATAAATAAATCTACAACCACAATTCATTAACTTCGAGCCAGAAGACATGTTCTCATGTATATGCTATGGTGCTCTAGCTTTCATAATAATCATCCAGCAGTGATACACACTCTGATACATAGATTAATATGAAGATGCAGTCTCATGAGAAGAAGCTTTAATTTCCAGTAGAAAGAAATCTGAGTGAAATTTCCATTTTGACTACCTAGAAAGCTACTTAGCAGATTAAGTGAAATGAAAATTGCGTTAAGGAGGTACTACGATTCGAAAAGTTCGAGTTATCGTTTCATTTCTCCTTCTTGAGAGGAAACGGATCACATACAAGGAGGTAGAGAACTTTCTCTTTAGTAGTAGGTGCAATTTCATGTAAAATCTAAACCTCAAAGCCACCCCAAGTTCTTCTCAAGAAACCAAAAAGTATAGAACATATCAAAGCCAAAAATCTTCCTTGTTTAGATCATGATCAAGTGTCGAGCAAATAGTATATTTGTTTGGAATTTAGAAGCCATCGAGCCATTTTAGTGCCATATAATTAACCCAGCAACACAAGTATCTTTTCGAAGAAAACACAACAGAAAGCACAAAAAACAAAGACGAAGATCAATTAGAATATTTATTTATCTAATTAACCTCTTAGACACCAAAGTAACTTATAACTGAAGATATCATCTTTCGGCACAAGACCCAGAACGCCAAATGATCACTAGCTTGTTAAATAAAAGAGAAAAGCCAATAATTAAACACCACTCCTCAAAGAAAAGAAACTAGCTTCCCTAATTCCTACCTGGTGTTGTGCACTTGAAGGATCCATCTCTTGCAAATAATTAAACACCACTCCTCAATTTGGAACAAGCTTTGTATTTGCTATGCTTTCTGAGGTTGTCTGTGCGAGAGAGTGAACGAGAGGAAGAGAGAGAGGCTTGAGAAAGGAGTTTGAAAGAAGGAAAACGAGAGATGTGCTAGGCAGTCATGCAAAAGTGAGGAAGTAGAGCCACCTCTCTGTGGATATATATACATAAAGCAATCCCCATGAGAGAGAGAGAGAGAGAGTAATGATGGGGATTCCCCTACGGGATGATCGATGAGGTTGGTTGGCTTAGTCTAGTCTTGCACGCAGAGAAAGCATTTTCAAGAAAATTCGAGTCCTCTCTCTCTTCTCTCTCTCAAATGAACTGTTCTGTTCTGCAACGGTTTCAGACGAGAGATCAGAAACTCCCACAGCCTTTGTCATTGCGTGGGTCCCTTTCTCGCGTGGATGCAACTATATATGTTTATGGACCCCACACCCTATCCCCACCCCCAGCCGGATTAGGTCCCCAGGTAGCGTAGCACCAGTCCCATTCCTTGCCAAACCCCACTCCCCCAGCCCACAAAACACAAACTTCGTGTTCAAAAAAAACACAGAAAATTTACTTTGGATTTAGTTGTCCCCAAATGTTGATATTTTTCTTAGATCTCATCATTTTCAATTATATATCATGTTTATTATATATTTAAAGTTATTATCTATTAAAATAGTATATATATATATATGGAGTTAATTAAATGTGCTTCGTCCCCCCATCTGTGTTGTTTTTTTATTTTTCTTTTTGTTCTTGAACTGCATGGTATGAGTACAAGTAAAAGATGTTGATTGATTCATCACTGTATGATACATACAGTACAATATAGGTGCTGTTGTCCGCTAGCTGTTACTGTTTGATTAAGGTACTTCTGTCGATGTGGACATTGTTTAATGATGATAAGACAGAGAGGCCAGGGAGGTGGGGGCCTGGGGACAATACTGATGACAGAACTGACAGGACGATCTTTGTTCTTCTTCTTCAATATTCATCCAAACATCCATCGATCCAATATTTCATGTGTTACACACATAAACAGAATGTGCAACATGCGTGGCCCACCAGCAGAATGTTGCTTTTGCTTTTCTTTGTGCTGCTTTGGTTTCACATGGGTACTGTCCCTATTTGGATCATGATAATCTGCATTGTACGTGTATATTATTATGGAATTTGGCTTAGATATTTTTTCAAAGTTGTTTTAGGAATATTGCGTAAATGCATAATCAAAATAGCAAAATCCAAAAACTTGAGTCGGGAGTTAGTATAAATATTACCATTAATATTATGTTCAAATAATCGGATAGTTCGATATGTAAATAGGATATGCTTAAAATGATCTGATCTTCTTATTACGAGTAATGCTATATATTATACCCATAAACTTATATGTTTATCAATTGTTATGTCATTATGTGTTGCATTATGTTGCGTTTGGGATGGTTGGATTTGGGGATAGAAGGACTTAGATTTGGGTCTTTAAAATCCAAATATCCTATTTGAATCATAAATTAAAATCTAGATTTGGATTTACACCAAATTAGCCAAATAAGATTTTAGACTTTTCTTCAGAAATCTTGGTTTGGGGAATCATAGTTGCTTTGAAATCGAAATCCAAAGTGATCTTCTATATAAAATAAAAAAAACTAAAGGTACAATCTCATATATAATAGAATATATGGTTATGTTGGGTAAAGAGTGATCAACCAATAGCTTGTAGGTGACACTTGGAATCTATGTAGATTTGATGGGCACCCGACAGGAGAAAAACTTAGTTTGAATGATCATCCAAATTGGTCTACAATTTTAGGCATATTCAAATCAAAGGGTCTACATGAATGTGAATATTGATTGAAAAGGCTGATAGAACACGTTTAATATTAAGCATTCACACTTGATCTTGGAACTTATCATTCAAATGATCTAAAGTTTATATGCAACTTCAGATCAGGATTGAACATCGTATTCGAATTCAAATAAACGTAATTTTCAAGTCATAAAATAAATAAATTCTTTTTCTCATGAATGATTTATTAACAAAGAAGCAATTTTTAGTTAATCTTTCATTTCCCAAAAGTATTCATGTACTAGCTAGTGAAATGGGGTTGATTCTTAGAGATATAAAGGAAGTCACGTTTGGTATCTTTAAACGCATGTACCTTTATTAATATATAATTTATAACATCTTTAAGAAGAGAATTGAGTGCAATCGATCAAGAGATTAGCTTTTGATCAATTCTGACAAAATCATGTGTGGTTTTTATAATTAAAAACAGCACAATCATGGAATTTTTGATTGAATACATGATGTCAATTAAACAGATCGATCAAGATCATGAAAGATGAACTTTAGCTTTTCTGTCTTTTCTATCTCCATTTATTTCTGGGCTAGCATGATTAATCATTCATATATAGTTCGTAAATGGTATATATAATTGCAGTTGGAAGCCTCTTTCCTCTTCCGTATTCCATCATTTGAAGTCTATGCATCTATAATTAGAACTAGAACTAGAACATAAGTACTAGTAGCTAACCTTAATATCATAAAAAAAATGTAACTGCAATTCTTTTAAATTAGAGTAATGTTAGATACAACTATGGATTGTGAAAGTACCGTACATTTTTTTAGAAAAAAAATAAAATCTATAATTAAAAAATTAATTTTTTCATATGAATCCAATCTTTATTCACTTTTTTTTAAAAGAATATGCGACATTTATCCATTTCATTTTCACAAATATTATTTCTCTTGAAGTTAATCACTGATCATATGATCATGATCAGCCAATCAAGCAATTATTGAGATCAGATGGTTCATATCTATGCAGCTTTAATATTTCTGAGAATATTTCCATTTATGGGCCTAGATTCTTGGAGTAGCTAGCTAGCCTGGGGGGAAATCCAAAGACACCAACAAAAATTCTAAATCCTCTCGTCTGCATGATTGTGTGTATGTATGTATGATAAGTTTGAGCAATATAATAAGCAAACAATGATTGATTCCACTATGATTTATACTTTGGATCCCATGAAATTTTGCTTTATCTCCATTTTCTTCAAAAAAGTAAATAAAAAATATAATATTTTTCCAATTGAATAATTGATGATTCAAAGAAGTGAGGGGAAAAAAAAATTGACAACAACAGGCAAACATGCATTGTGGTGGGGCCATGGATGAATAGTGTGAACACAATACCATAGGCTAGAGATGAGTCAAGTGAGTTGACTGGTCAAACTTAGCAGTCAAAGAAAACACAGAAGGGAGAGAGAAAAAGTGAAAGTAGATTAGTGGGAAGGTGTGCAAAGACTTGGATAGATAGACAGAGTGGGAGTAGGGTTTGCATCGCCTGTGAAGAAAAGAATCTGGATGCTCATAAATATTAAAAACAAATAAAAAAGAATCTGGCATTCACGACTGATCTGCAGAATCTCGCATCTGAAACTCTGCAGATTGACCATCTACCGAGTTGGATAATAACTCCAAGAATGTTTTTCTTTTCAATTATTTCTTAGTTTTATATTTGAAGGGAAAAGGGTACGTACATGCGCATGACAAAATGAAATTTAAAAAGTAAATTAAAAAAAAATTATGCATTATTCACTTTCACATCTCATACTTTATATTTATAATTTTTAAATATAAAATATGTGAGTGTTTTTTATAAAGTATAGGATATTTTTCATAAAATATAAGATGTAGAGTGTGTGGTGGTTTATAATAACTGATGAGAAGAATTTTTCTATAAATAATTTCCTTCCAAAACTTTCACATTATCCTCTTTTAATTGGAGAAGTTTTATAACTATAAAAAAAATTATAAAGATAAGCTGATATAATTTTATATATTCTATTAGATCTATTTTATAATAAAAATAATATTATAATTTAATGTATCATATCAAATTACATCAGCTTTAAATTTATTTTAATAACATATCTTTGTAGTAAAAATATTTCTTTTAAGACTCTCCCTCACTCCGTCCTTTTTTTAATTGTTCTCGACCATCTTTATGTTGTCTCTCCATCTTGCTAGCTGTATCTGATCAACAAAAGCCTGTTAATCCTCTTCGATTCTCCAAGTCCAAATTCTTCAGGTATGGAAGTTAGCTAGATCATGTACGTAGTACTGCCTATCGTTACGATCAATGGAATATAATTGTCAAACTACCAGCACAGGTGATCGCACGCTGTCGCCAATGGTTTGTGTGGGACGCACTCCTTGTCACATCCATGCTTCCTCAAGCTTTAAAATCCTACGTCAAGAAGAAAATTTATGTCCTCTCTTTCTAAAAGGGTAGAGCGCCGTAAGTTTGACTGCTCGGTGTGCTCATTAGTAAAAAAAAAAAATTTAATTAATTAATTAATTTATATATTTTTTAACATATTTAAATATTTTTTAAAAATAAAAAAATACACTAATACACTTACTTACTTACACTACAAGAAAATTGGATTTTTGAGGTCATTTAATAGCGGCGAAAATACTATTTAAGACCAAAACAAATTTATTTTAACTGTAAATAATTATTTTGCTGGAATTAACTAGCTGCAAATAAACAGTTTTCTTGTAGTGTTAATTAGTAAGTAAAAGAAAAAAATTTTAAAAAAATTAAATACTTAAACGGTCAAAAAAAACAAAATGAAACCGCGTAGTAATAATATTATTCTTTCTAGTTTGGAGCAAAGAGTTGTGTGTTTCATGCATGCATTGGCCTTCACAAAATGACAAACTAGGTGGAGCTGGTGTCCTAATTGGCTGCGATATTTCGATTTTAGAATCTCAATCCACTAAACAGACTGTGTAAGAATCATCAATCACTACAACTCTCCATTGATTTGACCAGTGGATATGGGATGGATTAGGTTAATTTATTAGACCCATAAGCCTTATTTTCTCATCTAACTTGTTTGATCATGTAATTCCGTATTTGTTGTGGCAATCAGTAAAATCCGTATGAGGCTGGCCCAAGTCTCAATGGTTGGAGAGAAAATATATTTAAAAACCTTATTTTTTACATGATAGTTGACGTGGAACTATGCTAAAAAATTATTGATATTTTAGTTTTTCTAAAGTTTTAACGGTTCCCATTGTAAGTGGTTTGCTAAAACATCGACTTATGTATAACAAAACTCGTAGTTGGAAATATGCCTAAGGTCCTGAACAAAGAGTCCACGCCCTCGACCTGGCCTAATGTACATGATGCATGTAAATTTGCAAATACCTTAAACATATACTAGTATACATATATATACAGGGGTAGCCTATTACAAATTGAGTTCTACGTCAAAATTTAAGTGAGTCATGTTTAATTATAATACAATAGAATAAAAACTATTATATATATTGAATATTTTTCTTAAAATTTTTAAATATATGTTTTTGAATTTATATTTAATACAAGAATTTAAAATGAGAGCAGATTAATTGTAAATTTTGTGCCTCATTTTAATAAGATCTAAAAAAATTTTATTTCAAATATAAATTAGTCATTGTATTAAAAATAAGGTTTTAGTATCATGGGAAAATAATATAAAAATTATATGTTTTTTTTTATTAATGAAGTACTTTTTTTTTATTTTTCTAAGAAAATAAAATAAAAACATCACTTTTATTTTTGGATGGAAAATGCTTGTATGCCCACTCTCTTTGTCTACTTTATTTGACCGCTAGTCAAAATTTTTTTTTAACTTAATGATTAAGAAAATAATTTTAAATATATTGATATATTTTTTTATTTTTTTAAAATATTTAAATATATAAAAAAAATATAATAAAAAAAAATACACTAGGTGGTTAGTCCAACGATAAGGGTGCCGCCCCACCCTTTTTAGATTTCTTGTATAAGGTGGGGCGCGAGCCTTAGGCAATGACCTAGGTTGCCTTGGCAGGTACCCTTGGCCAGACCAAGCGCGCACATATGACACACACATATTTTATATATATATAAAATATGCAAAATCTGGCTCTGGTAGGATATATATGTAGGTATAATATCCGAAATCATGATCTATCAATTATATATAGAGCCACCATCATTATTAGTTTCAGATTATTTGGCAAGAAAAATATATAATGCGCAATTATTTTATAAAAAATAAATAAATATAAGACTTATATATATAAAAAATTAATTTTTTAATAATAAATCATATTTTTTCAAAATAATTGTACAACATTTACGTACTCTACGACTATTATACTTAGCATTACTCATTTGACAAAGTGGGGATAGCTAGCTACCTAGGTCACTCGAGCCATGCTCAAGCTAGCTAGCGTATATATGTAGTAAGGGATTCGGTAATTAAGGATTGGATTTGGGCATTTTGTCCGGTTTGAGCATTATTAATATATAGGGAAAAGACAGAAGAAAACGATCTAAGTACTAGTGTAACTGCTGCATGTAAACAATATAAGCCGTTTTGAAATACAACACTCCAAATTAAGGTTGGGTTTCTGTAACGGACTTAACCTAGTACATGCATGAGAGCTAGCTAGCAGACATATTTGAAACGTACGTTCATGCATGATGAATGCATGTTGAGAGAGAGAGAGAGAGAGAGAGAGAGAGAGAGAGTTGATAGATCGTGAGTTAATGTGCTAGCTGCTTACGTACATAAGTCTTTACATCACTCTTTCAAGCTTGAATTTTGGGAATAACATTGGATTATATAGCTAGTACTACTTAGGCTTGTGCATAAAAGGCCATGGGCCGATCCGTCCGCAAGATCCGACATGGGCCCACCCAACAAAAGTCGGATTCATCAGATCAAGTCCAATAATGGGTTTGCTCCATCTTAATATTGGTCGAAACCGATCACCGAGTAATACGTTTTGAATCGAGCTCTTTTCCTTGAATTAGGGATGGGCAACGGGGCCCCATACCCCACCCCCATCTGCCCTGCCCTACCCTGCATGGAAAAGGCCTAGCGGGGGTAGGGGCGGGATGACCCCAGCGTGGCCCCATCCCGTCCCCCCGCTCCTCTCCACATATATAAAAAAATATTTTTTTATATTTATATATATATATAAATAAATATATTGTATATAGATATATACAATTTATTAAAGACTTGAAATTGTATTCAAGTCATTGAATTTTGTCTTGGCCTCCTAGGCCAACCTTTATATAGGAAGTCAAGGCAATACAATAGTCATCATTAAGTAATGTGAGATTTACTATTCCAAAATCTAACTTCAATGAGTTTAAGTTCTTTTTGTATTTATAAATTTTAATTTATAATTTAAATTATATTATAATTTTGGTCTAAAAAAATATTTTTGGACCAATTTTTTTTTTATTTAAATCCAATGTGTTGGCCTAGGTATGGGCGGGGCAAATGGGATTCCCCCCCCCCCCACCCTGCACCATGCAGGTAGCAGCCCTATCTCGAATCCTAGCTATCTCTCTGTTTGTCATCATAATTCGTGGTCGACTCAACGTCGAAATAGTAATATTCTAAAGCAACCCCCCCGGGAAGGTGAGATTCTGATATATTTCTTTATTTATTTATTTTTTGGAATTGGATGATTTGGTTTAGAACTTTGATTTTTTTTGTCAAAATGGATCTAGTAGCTGGATCCATACGATGATTTTTTTTTTCATTTTTGAGATGGTGTAATTGAGAGAGAGAGAGAGAGAGAGAGAGAGAGAGAGAGAGAGAGAGAGAGAGAGAGAGAGAGAGAGAGAGAGAGAGAGAGAGAGANGAGAGAGAGAGAGAGAGAGAGAGAGAGAGTTCTCGTTCTTGAGAGAGAGAGAGAGAGAGAAAGCGGTGATAGCTTCTTTATGAAGCCAGTCTAATTGGGTTTTCACATTTCTGGTAATTTCACAACTAGTAGTTCTCATTTCATTGATTATTGTTCCATTATCTCCAAGAACAGTTGATGCACTTGTTTGTACACAAAATTGGTTGAAGAATCCAATACACATTGATGTTCGTGCCTTATTGGATAATATTGAAAGCTTTGAGGTAGAATTTGGTAATGAACTATTTCTTATTTACATATTTATTAAACTTTTTCATAATGTTTATTTTTATATCATGTAATAATCATCATGTGTTTGTTTATAGTTTAATCCAAAATCAAGCTTTACTTATGTTGATGAGAAGTAAGTCCAAGCTTATGGTCTATATGATGGTATGATTTTCTTTTGATCTTTGTAATACTATCTTTTCTTTTGATCTTTGGATTAGAAGTTTCAGTAAAGCTGAATTATTTGATAACCAAAATGTCGTTGGTATCTTTTCATGAGCAATTCGTGGCAAATCACTTCTTTCTTTCTTTTTTTTTTTTTTTAAAGAGCCTATTCTTGCTGCTTTATTGCCCTTATTGGGATAGTTGGAAGAAAGTGTCTTATCTCTTATATCCCCATCTTTGGTATGCTATGGAGTATATATGGACATCACTGACTACAGAATACATGGAAAATGATGGAAGTTGTGACTAAAATCTAACTTGCTATAATTTCTGAAATATGGCGATCAACTTAAGCTTTGCTAACATTAATTATTATTATTTTTTAATTTTAATTTTAATTTTCTCTTCTCTAGTGGATGCCATTTGAGGACTATGCAGCTCAGCCTTTTGCCCGAGAACACGAGATGTTCAAATGGTAATAATCGGAATATACCGGCCAGCATTTGAAATGGTGTTCATTGAAGGTTCTTACTGATTTAAGATTGGATCATGTTTCTATTAAATTTTCTAAACTATTTCTCTTCTCTTGGCAGCTTAAAACTCGATCTTGATGGCTCCTGTTTGCGTAATCCAGGACTAGCAGGAATAATGAAGGGAAGATGGTTTTTTGCCTTTTTGTCTAAGTCTGGGATACAGAACAAACACATGATTTGCTGAGATCTCATGAGCTATGCACCAGGGCCTGTTTTATTGCCATTGTTTTGGCATGTTTGAGGTTCTATATATTAGTTTGTGTGGAGGTTTTTATGTATCAAAACTCATGAACTTTCTCCAAACTCATTTGAGTGTGAAACTGATGGTTTTGATTTATTTACACACGCAGGGTGGGCTGCTTATGTCTTATATTTTTTATTTTTTTTCTTATGAGGTTCTTAGCCAACTGACGGTTTCAATCACATTCATTATGAGATTAAAAAATAAAAATAAATAAAAAATAAAAAATAAAAAGAAAAAAAGAAAGAAAGAAAGAAAGAGAGAGAGAATCTGACCAGAAGGTTGCGGGTCATGTCGATTCACGCGATATTGTTGCCAGGTCGGGTCGGGTTGAGCCCAGACCCAGTTTTCCCTGCTCGGCTGCTGGAGCTGCAAAGGTACACTTACTTAATAATGGATCGAGCAGCAGGTTTGCTATTCTTCCCATATTTGAGAAACTCTGATTGTTGTGGGATTTGCTTTCATGACTCGGGTTAGAGAGCCTTGGGTGAACCCAGTTGTTTATTTTCTTTCTTGTCTTAGATTGCATACTTTAATACTAGTGTTGCTGACTTGAATTTGCTGAAACTGCATGGCATATTGCATCATACAAACTAAAAGATCTACAGCTGCAATAATCTATGGATTGAATATACTTGCTCAAAACATTCAGGTTGCATCCAGCTAGCCTTTTGGGTGTTTTGATAATTTTATTGGAATTTGGCAGCTATTCATCACTAAATTGGATTGCTTGCCTTTTCTTCCCCATCTTTTGCTTTTTCAAAGGATATTGATTGTGAAAATGTTACTCGATTTCTAATGCTTGCAAGGGAACAACCCATAATTCCAGAGATAATAGATTGGCAATTCAAGGTCAACCCTTACAAGATGCGTTCATTTTTGTTTGCTTTTAGAACTGCTCTTAGTTGGTCATCCATGCCAACCGATCTGTTTTCAAACTGAGTTTAATTACTGATTGTGGTATATATTTCTCAGACAAGTAGAGTTATCTCACAGTTGAGTATGTGAATGGAGAAAGTCTCATCGTGCATAGAGTTTTTGTGTAGTTTCTAAACGCTCTTAGTTCAGTTCGGTGGGCCTCCAAATCCAAAACCCAATGTCGCAGGTTCAAATCCTACAGTATTCTTAGGTTAAAAATTACAATGAAATAATTGAACAGCAATCAAAATTTGACCATGGATGAGGGCTAGCTGACCTTTCAAATAGCAAGTCCATGTGGCAATCTCCAGAGACACTACCAAAAGACCAGTCATAGCCCTAATCTACCAATAAGAAACCCTATGAAAGGAAGTTGCCCCAAAATCAAACATGAATTTTGTCAGAAGACGAGTTATTCCTCTTTAACTTGCAAACCAAGACCATGAATTTAACAAAACATCATCATCTGTAATTTGAGCAACGTGCAACTTTAACATCATAGGCTTACTAAAGCACATGGAAGAAAAAGTACCTCAAGGTAAACGTGACTATGTGGATAGTAGGGGGAATGGTGTTTCTTCATGTGAGCAACAAGTTTAAAGGTCTATCATCTATGTATCTGTACCATCTGAAGTTTGCAGCGACAAATGGCCTTACATGGGTCTCCTAAGCTTAACACCCCCTTTTATCTCTCTTCCTCCTCCCTTTTTACCAGGAAAAAAGGAAAAAAAAAAAAAACATCTAATGCAATCAGATATTGTACATTATGTAGATAGCTTACAAGTATCAGAATAACGGACAGCTGAATTATGGTTGAAGAAGATTTTCGCAAATGTCAACTTTTCGAACCCTCATTTTGTAACAGCCAGACTACTTTGTGGCATTAAACCTCTGATTTCGCTCAGGATCTCATCTCGCATCGTGGCAACACTTGATGGAGTGACTTGTTGCTTCACAGCAGAAAACCACAAGCCATCTCCATCCTTGTCTTCCCCACTTTCATGCCAGCTGCATATAGCTCTTGCAATGGCTGTCACATATAAGCCACAGTCATAACTGTTTACTTGCTGTGGTGAATCATTGCATTCCAGATAACTAGCATATGGCGCTGAATTGGAGTCCCCCATATATCCAACAACAGCATTAAATAGTTGCTTGGCATGCCGTTTATTGATCCCCCTAAAGCTATCATGATGAACAAATACATTAGATTTCTTCTCAAATGCAAGTAAGCTCCAATGAGACCCACCTTCAGCTTTGCTTACATCATCATTGTCATTTACAGGAAAAATTGCCAGTTTCTTGTCAGGCAAATGTAGGGGCTCAAGAAAATCTTTGAGACTTTCAACAACTGGGCAATTCATAATCCAGAAAGCAATCGAAGGTGGAACAAGTAAGACGTCCTTAGTAGGATAGCGTGAAGAAAGATAGCTGAAATAGAACTCGATAATGCGATCATTCAGGAAATATGGGCCGCTAAGGATCTCCAAATCAGATTGTCTGAGTACAACATCGTTGTAGCTGAGTATCTTTTCGTCGACTCCCGATTTCCCCATTAAGTAGATATCAGCATGTACTCCTAGTCATCTATAGATTAGATCAACATTGAGATTAGTGAGAAAAGGTCTAAACTAAAGGATTTAAACTTTGTANAACACCCCCTTTTATCTCTCTTCCTCCTCCCTTTTTACCAGGAAAAAAAGAAAAAAAAAAAAAAACATCTAATGCAATCAGATATTGTACATTATGTAGATAGCTTACAAGTATCAGAATAACGGACAGCTGAATTATGGTTGAAGAAGATTTTCGCAAATGTCAACTTTTCGAACCCTCATTTTGTAACAGCCAGACTACTTTGTGGCATTAAACCTCTGATTTCGCTCAGGATCTCATCTCGCATCGTGGCAACACTTGATGGAGTGACTTGTTGCTTCACAGCAGAAAACCACAAGCCATCTCCGTCCTTGTCTTCCCCACTTTCATGCCAGCTGCATATAGCTCTTGCAATGGCCGTCACATATAAGCCACAGTCATAACTGTTTACTTGCTGTGGTGAATCATTGCATTCCAGATAACTAGCATATGGCGCTGAATTGGAGTCCCCCATATATCCAACAACAGCATTAAATAGTTGCTTGGCATGCCGTTTATTGATCCCCCTAAAGCTATCATGATGAACAAATACATTAGATTTCTTCTCAAATGCAAGTAAGCTCCAATGAGACCCACCTTCAGCTTTGCTTACATCATCATTGTCATTTACAGGAAAAATTGCCAGTTTCTTGTCAGGCAAATGTAGGGGCTCAAGAAAATCTTTGAGACTTTCAACAACTGGGCAATTCATAATCCAGAAAGCAATCGAAGGTGGAACAAGTAAGACGTCCTTAGTAGGATAGCGTGAAGAAAGATAGCTGAAATAGAACTCAATAATGCGATCATTCAGGAAATATGGGCCGCTAAGGATCTCCAAATCAGATTGTCTGAGTACAACATCGTTGTAGCTGAGTATCTTTTCGTCGACTCCCGATTTCCCCATTAAGTAGATATCAGCATGTACTCCCAGTCATCTATAGATTAGATCAACATTGAGATTAGTGAGAAAAGGTCTAAACTAAAGGATTTAAACTTTGTACCTTTTTTTTTTTTTTTTTTTTNTTTATTGGCTTAAGGACAGAGCCAGGATTTTGTGAGGGAAGGGGAAGCCAATGTTAGATAATTCATATTCCCATTACTCTTCAATCTTCCATAAGTATTGTGGGCACAGTGTAAGATAATAAGATAACCTTTTGGATAAATCAAACTCATACCATTTTCCACAAGCCAAGAAATTATATTAAAAAAAAAACAGAGTCTTGGACAAGAGCACTTGATTCTCATCAGCAATCATTTTCTATCAATTGTATGATAAAGGGTTATAAAGCTTCTCTCACTCACTATACTATGTGGAATATGAGCTTCATAGTTTGAAGAATATAAAATAAATGTAAATGTAAATGACAGCGAAAACCATAGTTCTTCAGCTCTTTACACAGATTGAACAAATCTGAAAATATCTCTTTAACTTGATATGCATCAAAAGGAAAGAAAATAATAATAATTGGAGGAAAGAATATGTAGGTCAACACCCACAATACATGGCATTAAGTATTCAGCCCACTTCTACTCAAAGCTCAAATCCAATTGAACAATGAATTGCTTGCAGAGAACACCTCATTACCAAGAGAAAAACTTATGTTTCATCAATGAAGAAAACACTATGAAGAAGACACTACTTAGTGCACCCCTCTATCCCCTCCCTCCATGAAGAAGATGCTAGAAATGAAGCATCATGAAATAACACAGGAGTGTTATATTGAATTAGATGGCCCACTGCTGATATTGAATTTAAATGAAGCGTAATATTGTTTCTCCCACATAAGCATTTCTTAAGGGACTTCAACCTAATCCATCCAGTCCAGCCCATGAATGACTACCAATCAACTACGCAAGTCTAAGAGTCAATCCTCCCCCAAGGCCATAGAAAGGCATCTGGGAAGTTTTTTCAAGACCCAACTGATTCCCAGAGCTAGATGTTCCCCTCCCAGCATGACTGTAGCTGGATTCAATTTCAAGCATCGAAGGAACAGAATGAGTGCATATTTTTTCTTGCGAATGAATGAGTTTACCACCCATCCACTTGGTGCGTTGCACAACCTAAATAGGATGTACAATGATACGATTAACCTCTCAAAACCTATGGACAGGGCCACAGCCAACCGACCAACCATTTGCTAAGAGGCCTCTGTGTGTGTGTGTGTGTGTGAATGGGAAGTAAAATGATACTATTAACCTCTCAAAAAATATTGACAGAGCCACAACCAACCAACCAACCAACCAAAGACTATCCACCATGGGTATGCGACTCCCGTGCCGCATCTGAAACATGATTGATGCTGTACTCTTCTATTCAAGTAATTAAAATCAACCATCCATAGATTTTATAACTCTTTCTTTTTTTGTATTATCTAAATCATTTACTGCATAATGATAAATCCCATCATTCAGGACATCACCAATAAAACCAAGAGCAAATAGCTTGCGCTTGATAGTTGATACTGCCTTATTTTCATAGATAACATGTATTTTGCCAAGTTTTCCCAGCAAACAACCAGATTAAAACCTAACCCACCTAAAAAAAAAAAAAAAGATGAAGAACAAGCCTAACCTACGCATCATTAATTGGAATGACTAAATCTCAAAGAAACCATACAATAATTCAAGAAAAAAGAGAGACTTACAGAGCGACCAGAGTGATGTTAGAGAGAGAGGAGTGCTAGAGAGAGCCTAAGCTATTACACTGTGCCGGGTCGAGAGAACATTTCAGGAAACCGCTGACGATTGGGATTTGCCAGTCTTTTGAGGACAGGAAATTATCATCTCATTCTATTTTATCACATCTTACCTTAATTAAAAATATAATTTAAATATAAAATTATTAAACTAATTATTATAATTTTTTCAAATTTTTAAATAAAAACTAAAAAATTAATTACAATTTTTTCAAATTTTTAAATAAAAAATAAAAATTAATTACAAATTTTTTAAAATTTTAAATAAAAATAATATTATAAAACTATATTATTACAATATTTTAACTTTATAATATTTTTTATTTAAATTTTATTCTCTTTTTTAAAACTTAAAAAATACTTAACTCAAACTATCTCACTATTATTCACAAGCTATTTTATTACTATTCATAAAATTTACATATCATCCCATCTCACCCTCCAAACAAATTCTCTAAGATTCAATATGCATTGAAGTCTAGAGAGATTTTTTTAAGCACTTCATTTTAATTTTTTAATATAATACAATAATAAATTTGGGTATCAATCAATTTACTTTAACAAAATAACATTTTTATTAAAACATGTTTGTTTCAATATGAAGAATTTGAGATTTTTACGAATTTTCTTGAGACTGGATTTTACGAAAAGGGAGAAAAAAAAAACTTGATGTATATTTGTTTGGGAGGTTTGCAAAGGCTAGTCGCTAGTGTTAAAAAAAGAAAAAATACTTTTATTGCTTAAATGATGTTCACTGAGGAGACATGTTGTCTAGTATTTATTTTTCAATGGTAACTTGGTCGTCTCATTTGACCAATTATAACTTCTTGATTTGAAATATTTTTTTGTTTGAAGTATTTGGAAAAGATTTAGAATAATTAAGAATAAAAAATATTTATTTTAGTTTTACATATCTTATCTTAATTTTTTTTATTAACTGACTCCTTTAAAAAAAATAAATAAATAAGAGTTGATGAATAAAAAACACAGTTAACCAAGAATAAAAGATTTTTATTTATTTTTATGGAATATACATACCAATATTCATGGATCATACCTTTCATTCTAGTTATAATTCCTATGTTAATAGGGGTGGGACTTCTCCTTCTTCCAAAGAGTGCACTTAACACAATTAAATCCTTTTATACTTTGGATTCTTTTGTTATTTATTTGGTAAAGCATGTAAAGTCTTTTATTTCGTTTAGATAAATACTTTAGTTACAAAAAAAATTAAGAAAAATATACTCACAAACTGATGTGAGTTGATATGATACGTCAGATAGTAAAGTTACTTTTATTATAAAGTAGATATGGCGTATCACATAAAGTCACACCAGATTCTAAATTTACTTTTATGAAATCTTTTTTTATGGTCGTAGTACTTCTCATTCAATAGTCTTGTTGTTCATGGTGTCCTAGACTCAAAGTTTTGAATTTCGTTTTGGTTTAAGTATCGAAAAGAAATATTTCGATACCGATATGTTTCAATTTATCGTTTTAAGATAATCATGTTAACTATCTTCTGCTTCACTTGGTGTTGGAACCTTACAAGACAGGAATGAATGAAAGAAAGATCAAGGCAAGAAGGAAGATGGAAGTAATGTCACAATTTCATAAATGGAAATAGGGATTGTTCGAGGCAATCTGTCCTCCAAAAAGGGTTTGTAATTACAAGAATTCTGATCAATCCTTCCCTAGTCCCTCGTTTCCCCCCTTCTATATTCCCCTTGTTTGACATGCTTCACAATTCTCTAACAGACTCAAGACAAAGTTAAAGTAATAATAATATACGAAACTAGAATAACTGATGTAACACAATGTTTTAAGCAGGTTATAAGAAACAACCACTTTATTCAGACTCAACGCATTGTTTCTACCCAACACCAAATGCATTATTTGGTAACTCAAAACACATTGTTTTGAGTTAAACTAAAAAAAACTTTGTTCTTGTTCACTTCAGTTTGACTCTCGCACAGATCCATCTCCTCTAGCTAGGGTTCCATCTCAGCCTCCCTTTCCCATTGACTGAAGTCCTAATAAACCTCCTCCCTTAAAACACATTGCCCACAAGGTGTGGGTAAAGTTGTTGTACTCCAAAGGGGTTATCGTCATCAGTGGCTCCCGTCCATTTGATCAACACCTCGGTCAAGGCCTTGCCCCCATGGCGTCTCATGCGTTTATCCATCACGGCATGAGGTTCTGGAAGAATCTCACCATGTGTATCAACCAGGCGCAGTGAAGCTATGGGTTAGGTTTGTGAACTAACCTTTTCTTGAGGCACGACACATGGAATGTGGGGTGGAGTTTGGCTATCGTGGAAAGATCCAGGCAGTAGGCAACACTACTTACCTTCTGCAGCACCTTGAACGGCCCGTAAAAACAAGGAGACAACTTCAAGTTCCTACCTACGACTCATTAAAGACTTTTGCCGATATGATTGAAGTCTGAGGTACACCCAGTCCCTTACCTAAAATTCCCTTTCTATTCTTCTTTTATTAGCATGTGTTTTTATTTGATTTTGCGTAGCATGTAAATTTTCTTTGAGTAAAGTTAAGATCTGTTGTATGGTTCTGAGTAACTGGTCCAAAACGTTGTTGGTTGTGGTCCCTGGCACATAAAAAAGTAACTGTGGTGGAGGATAGCCATAAACCGATTGGAAATGAGTTATTTTTGTGGTTGTATGATATGATGAATTATACCACCAATCTGCTAGGGCTCGCCATTTATACCACTTGTTGGGTTTGCTGCTTGCATAGCATCTAAAATAATTCTCTATTCACTTGTTGAGGACTTCAGTTTTGCCATCACTTTGTGGGTGATAGGCTGAACTAAATTGGAGGGTAGACCCATGTAGTGTGAAAAGTGTCTTCCAAAAGGAGCTTACGAAAATAGGGTCCTTGTTTGATACTATAGACTTAGGTAGTCCATGTAATTAGAAGATGTGAGTCATAAATTATTTTGTCACTGTAAAAGTTGTATAGGGGTGTGAAAGTGGAATGAAATGGCCATATTTGGTAAAGTGATCGACCAATACTATAATAACATCAAATCCCTAAGATTTAGGCAATCCCTCTATGAAATCCAAAGAGAGGTTAGCCCAAGCCTACTAAGGAATAACCAATGGTTTCAACAGTCCTAGTGGGGGTATGGTTTCATATTTGACACACTGGCAAATCTCACATTCCCTTACCATACTCTTGATATCCTTCCTCATGCCCTTCCAAATAAAATCTTTTTTAGCCCTCTGGTAAGTCTTTGAATACCTTGAATGACTTGNCAGGCAGTAGGCAACACTACTTACCTTCTGCAGCACCTTGAACGGCCCGTAAAAACAAGGAGACAACTTCAAGTTCCTACCTACGACTCATTAAAGACTTTTGCCGATATGATTGAAGTCTGAGGTACACCCAGTCCCTTACCTAAAATTCCCTTTCTATTCTTCTTTTATTAGCATGTGTTTTTATTTGATTTTGCGTAGCATGTAAATTTTCTTTGAGTAAAGTTAAGATCTGTTGTATGGTTCTGAGTAACTGGTCCACAACGTTGTTGGTTGTGGTCCCTGGCACATAAAAAAGTAACTGTGGTGGAGGATAGCCATAAACCGATTGGAAATGAGTTATTTTTGTGGTTGTATGATATGATGAATTATACCACCAATCTGCTAGGGCTCGCCATTTATACCACTTGTTGGGTTTGCTGCTTGCATAGCATCTAAAATAATTCTCTATTCACTTGTTGAGGACTTCAGTTTTGCCATCACTTTGTGGGTGATAGGCTGAACTAAATTGGAGGGTAGACCCATGTAGTGTGAAAAGTGTCTTCCAAAAGGAGCTTACGAAAATAGGGTCCTTGTTTGATACTATAGACTTAGGTAGTCCATGTAATTAGAAGATGTGAGTCATAAATTATTTTGTCACTGTAAAAGTTGTATAGGGGTGTGAAAGTGGAATAAAATGGCCATATTTGGTAAAGTGATCGACCAATACTATAATAACATCAAATCCCTAAGATTTAGGCAATCCCTCTATGAAATCCAAAGAGAGGTTAGCCCAAGCCTACTAAGGAATAACCAATGGTTTCAACAGTCCTAGTGGGGGTATGGTTTCATATTTGACACACTGGCAAATCTCACATTCCCTTACCATACTCTTGATATCCTTCCTCATGCCCTTCCAAATAAAATCTTTTTTAGCCCTCTGGTAAGTCTTTGAATACCTTGAATGACTTGCCATTGGATCCTCATGAATGTAATGTAGTATTTTAGACTTAAAAGTTGACTCTGGTACAATGAGTATTCTCCCCCTTTTCAGTATCAAACCCTGTTGAAGTTGGAACCCCTAAGGTTGATCTGAACTGCTAGACAGACTGGAAATGAGTTGCTGGGCCTCAACTAATTCACCATAACTAGCCTTTAACTCTTCCCCCCAGTCGGGAGTAGGGAAAGAGATCATAGCAAGCACTACTTCATGTGGTTCTTCCTCCTCTAATTTTCTAGATAGGGCGTCTACTACCTTGTTTTCTTTGTCTCTTTTATAAATAATAATGAAATCATACCCCATGAGTTTGCTCAACCACTTTTGTTGAGCCATGGTGCCCACTTGCTATTCTAACAGAAATTTGAGGGCCTACTAGTTAGTCTTAATAGTGAAAGATCGACTTAAAAGATACGATCTCCACTTTTGAACTACTGTTACTAAAGCAAATAATTTATTTTCATATGTTGATAATAAGAGGGCCCTCCCCTTAAGTGCTTTGCTCATATAAGCAATAGGTTAGTTGGACTGCATTAGGACTACTCCTACTCATTTTCCACTTGTATCACATTCCACAATGAAAGGTTGGGAAAAATTTGGGAGTCTTAGTACGAGTGGTTGTGTCACAGTCTTTTTGAGGTCATTAAATTCCAATTCCGCATCTTCAGTCCAGTCAAAAGAATTTTTTCTGAGTAACTGTGTCAGGGGGCTGCAATGGTGCCACAATGGCATATAAACTTGCAATAATATCCTGTTAACCCGAGAAAACCCCTTAAGGACTTCACATTCTTCAGTTTAGGTCATTCCAAAATAGCAGCAAGTTTAGATGAGTCTGCCTTAACCCCATCAACAGTAATCACATGCCACAAGTAATCGATTTTAGAAACACAAAACTTGCATTTTGAAAGTTTAGCGTACAACTTGTGCTCTTGTAAGACTGTCAATACCTTCTCCAAGTAAAGTAATTGTTCTGCCCAGCACTTGTTGTAAACTAACATATCATCAAAAAATATTAAAACAAACTTTCTCTAAAAGGGTCGAAATACCTCATTCATCAGCCCTTGGAAGGTGGAAAGGGTGTTGGTGTGCCCAAAGGGCATCACGAGGAACTCATAGTGCCCCTCGTGTGTCCTAAAAGTTGTTTTTGCAACATCTTTGGAAACCACCAGAATTTGGTGATAACTGGACCTCAAGTCTAGTTTAGAAAACACTATTGACCCATACAGCTCACCAAAAAGTTCATCAGTCACTCGTATAGGAAACTTAGCCTTCACTATTTCCTTGTTTATGGCCTTGTAGTCGACAGATAGATGCTAGCTACCATCCGCTTTCCTAATCAATAGAACCGGGGAGGTGAATGGACTAGAACTAGGATGAATTATCCCAGACTGAAGCAACTCAGCAACTATCTTCTCAATTTTAGTTTTTTGATAGTATGGGTAGCGGTATGGTCGAGTAGAAATTGGTTGTGGGCCCTCTTTTAAAACAATTTTATGATTATGAGATCGAGTGGGGGGTAACCCATGAGATATGTCAAAAACCTTATTAAAGGTCTTGAGTAAGGTTTCAATCTCAACATGTATACTTAGGGAAATTTCAGTAGAGTCTTTCTCCATTAATTGCAAAAATAGTCCCTGCCCACGATTCATAGATGTGACTATTGAGTTACTGCACCCTTCAACAGTGAGACCTCTATTAGTTAAACCCTTCAAAATAATTCTTTTCCCACATTCACCAAACTCCAAGGATAATTTTGGAAAAATTTCACATAATAGGACCTAAGGTTTATAACCAACTCACCCCCAAAACTATGTCACAAACCCCCCAACTTCAGTAAATAAAAAGAGGGATTAAAATGGTTACCTTTGAGAGTGCTAGCCACATTGTTGCACTGCTCTTCTCCGTGTATCACCTATGCATTGGCCATTTTCACTAAAATAGCCTTAGATTCTTCCACCTTCAGCCGAGTTTTCTGTGCAATCCATGGGTCCATGAAATTATGTGTATTGCTTGAGTCCACCAAAACTACAACTTGTTCCCCATGTATTTTGCCAATGAGCCACATCGTGTGGAAACTTGATGTTCCTATTATTGCATTGAGTGAAATTTCTAGTTTAGGTTGCTCAATTACAGCTTGTTGTGGCTTTTCTGTTTCTACTTCACCTCCATTGTCAACATTTTCTATCACCTCCTTAGATTCTTCATGTGACTGTAGGAGATATATTTTTACGGTTTTGCACATGTGGGTCAGGTTTCACTTCTCATCACAGTGATAACAAAGTCATTTATTACGTTTGTCATCCATAGCAGTGGATGATATTTTTTTTGTTTGGAGGTAAGTACTTAGCCCCCTTGCTGCTCCCCTCACTCCCTTAACCTCCAAGTGCTAGGAATCTATCTAGAAGAGGAAAATCCTTTATCTGGCACAGATTTAAAGGAAGACTTCTTC
>QEOT01123814.1:61325-79306 GCA_003123785.1 Pterocarya stenoptera
AGAGGGAGAGGGAGAGGGAGAGGGAGTTTCAGATTTGAAATCAGATACTCAGGCCAACAAGCAGTTTCCAGTAGGTTCTTGGGAAAAAAAATTTGACTGAGGAATTGTATTATGGAGAGGTTCATGGACAACTTGGCGCCCATGGATCTGATGCGCTCCGAGAAGATGAGCTTTGTCCAGGTCATCATCCCCGTCGAGTCCGCTCACCGAGCCGTCTCTTACCTTGGAGAACTCGGTCTCCTTCAATTCCGAGACGTAAGTTTTGACTCCGATCCCGACTTTTGCTAGATTTTGCATTGGCATTTTTGTTGCTGCTGCTGAGAGATTTGAGGAAGCATGGAATAATATTTAATTCGGGTGTTAGAGGTTTACGTTGGTTCAGTTCGGGTTTTGAGATTCAGCAGAACTGGACTTTTAATTGCTTCTCTTTCCTGATTTTCTTTTAATTTATTTCCTTTTAAGAAATGGCCATTATTGAGTAAATGCTGACAAGCGTGATATGGGTATAGAGTCTGGCCTTGAGTTTCTTAAAGTTGCTGACGCTTGAATTCGAGTAAGTCCTGACTAGATTTAAGTTGCCTTTCTTACATGATAGTCTTAGGACATTGAATTGCAATTTTCCTCTTCTGGCATAAGACTATCAAATATTCCCATTTTTTTTCTTAGTTTCCATTTGTCGCTTAAACTCCAAGTTAGAAAAAATATCCATTGATCAGAATCAATGTTCGTGGGATACTGGAAAACGCAAATTTGAAAGCCATTTTTAATATTTTGTTTCCTGCCCTATAAAGCTTAACAGTTTTGGGCCTGTAGGATCAAGGTCGTGGTCATATTGAAAGGAAATGTGCTCTAATCACGTAATTAATAATCACATGTACTCATTCTCGTATTTTTTTTTCTTGGCAGTTAAATGCTGACAAAAGCCCTTTCCAACGAATGTTTGTTAATCAGGTATCTTCTTGTTATCAATTACGACTATTACTCATCAAAAAGTTGATTAGAACTACTACTGTAATCTACATGCTGACTATAAAGTTTTTCTGAAGTAATAGCTTCTTTATTTTTCTTGGAAATTAAAAGAATTGAACATGATTTTAGTGGCATATGTATTATTTGTTTTTTTATCAGCAGTTGCATGATTATTATCTTCTAAAGACATCTGATGCTACCAGTTATGAGTGTGTCGTACAGACATATTGGTAATTCAGTGAACAGAATCTGGAAGGCATGCTAGTTTTTTTTAATTGGTAAACAAAAATTTATTGATCACAATAATAGGCAAAAGCTCAGGTTGTGTGCTAGTTTTTACATGCTTGTTGTTGATGTTACACTAGTGAACTAGTAGATGTAAGCATCTCAATGCCTGACTTTGGTTTTATAGCCTTATTTTTGCTTGATGTTTCCATTATTGTTCAGTTGGATGAAAGTATATACGGAAAATTATTTGAATTTTATAATTTTAAATGGCTCGGGTAAAGTATGTAAAGTGCAATTTTTTTGTGAAGTTTGTGGATTTGAAATGATTTGGTGTTAGGTGTTATTTCAAATTCTTAACACATGTTTTTGTTGGACGAAAATCCTCAAAGCTCATTCCATCATCTAGTTATGCTAACAATTGTTTTTCATGTCCCTTGAATTTAAATCCTCAAATACAAATGCAACCTAAGCTAAAATCCTTCAATGTACCTTTGCAAAGAGATTTCGGTGAATTTTTCTTCATGTCTCTTTTTCTGGGATACGTACCTCTTGAACTTATGTATGCAACTAAGTAATTCTGGTGAATTTGCTGAAGTCATTAACCACCTTGATATTATTTCGTGTTGTTTTCTATATTTGAGAATGATCTTAACTCTACTTGACACCTTTTCCAAAGGTGAAGCGGTGTGCAGAGATGTCAAGAAAGCTACGATTCTTAAAGGATCAGATTAGTAGAGCCGGTCTACTATCTTCTGCACGTCCTGTTACGCAACCAGATGTTGAGCTGGAAGAATTAGAGGTTATTTTCTGATTACTGTTCCTGTTCTACTGTGATTTTTATTTATTTATTTATATTCTTGCGAGTCTTCGCCTTTAGTTATTTTTTTTGGTTCAGTCTGAGCATGGAGCTCTAATTTGAAGGCACTGAATGGGTACCACCTAATGTAAGGAATGCTCCCCATGCATGTGTATTATATGTTCTTTCTCTGATTCCAGATACAACTCGCGGAGCACGAGAATGAGTTAATTGAGATGAATGCTAATAGTGAGAAACTTCGGCAATCATATAATGAGCTTCTAGAGTTCAAGATAGTATTGCGAAAGGTAAATTTATTGGCTTAGCCATACACACACACACCCCACTTATATATCGACAGAGTGGTAGGTATGTGCTAGGTGATCCTATCCATTGTGTCCTATGCCAGGCTATGTTCAACCTCATTTTTTACTTATATTTCTACTTATTCTTTTATAAGTAAAACAAATAGATGTTTGAGTTTTAAAATTATTGTTAATTATTTTAACAATAATATTTCCCAACTTCACTTATTCAAGTGAAAAGTAAAACAATTTTCAACTACTGAGGAAGTTTATATTTAACAACCACCAATTTTGGAATATTTTTCTTAATATAGGTTAGTTTTCATTCAATTTCATTGTTCTACTGGTTGTGTCCTAGTACTATAATTTAAGATCTTTCTATGTTCCATCTGGTTCTTTAATGTTTTTTTGTAGCCTCTCCCATTCTGAAAAGCTGTTTTTGTTTTTGAGAAGTCATAATACATGAATTGCACATTTGAAATCTAATGTCAAATGTTTTTTCCCTATCCCTTCTCATATATAGATTTTGTTTGGACAATTTTAGGCAGGCGGCTTTCTTGTATCAAGTGGTACTCATGCAGTTTCAGAAAGAGAATTAGATGAGAATGTATACTCAAACGATGACGATGTTGACACAGCATCCCTACTCGAGCAGGTACTTGTTCATTAGGCCTTAAAATGCTTGAAATGTTGTGTAGAGTAGAAATTATTACTATGGTTGAATTTATCCTAGTATTCCTTTGACAGGAGCTGGGACCTGGAATATCAGGCCAATCTGGTTTGAGGTTTATTAGTGGGATTATATCCAAATCCCAGGTTCTTAGATTTGAAAGGATGTTGTTTCGTGCTACGAGGGGAAACATGCTTTTCAATCAGGCACCAGCTGATGAAGAGATCATGGATCCTGTATCAAGTGAAATGGTTTTCTTCCTTCTCATTTCTGTTGATTACTTTGATGTTTGTTTTTCCCCTTGATTCTGTTAGCTGCAATTGAAATTCTGTGTATTTGGATCTTTCTATCCATGTCCTATTTTTACTATCCTGGTTTATTATGTTCTTTTTGGAAAGAAGTGATTGGATCTTCTTGTGCACCCCTTCTAATTCCTCTGAGTTGACCTTTGCAGGTTGCGAAAACAGTATTTGTAGTCTTTTTTTCAGGTGAGCAAGCAAAATCAAAGATTCTTAAAATTTGTGAAGCATTTGGGGCAAATTTCTACCCTGTTCCTGAGGACATAACCAAGCAGAGGCAAATAATTAGAGAAGTAAGTAGTCTGATGAAGATGTTCACTCTATAGATTGCCATATCTTGGGAAAAAGTTGGAAACTCATAGTGGCATTCTTGCTGTTTCTTTACCAAGGAAGTCTTCTTATTCAGTGTCAGTTTTAATTGAGTATACCCATTTTGTAAATGATTTGCTCTTTATTCTGTCAAAATATTCAGACCCTCTAGTTTTTCTCAAATGATATTATTCAGGATTGTTTTTGGAGTTATTTATTTCAGTGGAATTCGACTTTCTTCTTGCCTTAATTATCATCTAATGTTGCTTATATTTGTAATTTTTTACTACTATTGTATCGGGTATATTAGTTTGGCTAAAAGTTCAAGTGTTTTGTTACAGGTTTCCTTACGCCTTGATGAATTGGAGGTAACTTTGGATGCTGGGATCCGTCACCGAAATAAGGCCCTTGCTTCTATAGGTGTCCACCTGGTGAAATGGATAAGCATGGTAAGCTTCCAAGCCTTTAGCTACATTTGGATTCAAAATCATCATTGAAGATTTTTAGAATTTTTATTCTAATTTCCTTATTGTGTTTTACTTTCAACCTAAACATATTTTAACACAAAAAGTCTCAAAACACTTTTCATCTAATTATCTCCCTCGGTTTTTGTGACAAAGAAACAGAAACCAAAACAGCTTTCAGACAAAAAAAATGACAAAATTGTTCTTCTCAACCATATTTTCAATGGGCCCCACTTGCTTCAAACCCAATTCAAAACCTATTAAAAAAATTTCTCAATCCTAACATATTTACGATGACCCATCGGTTTCAAAAAGCCCCATAAAGAGCCTATCTCAAACCTTTTCACAAAGATTTCAGAACCTTTTTAAAAAATATTTAATCCTGCAAACCATTTATGTCAATTGTCATGTTTGCTGTCAGTAGTGATCCTGTGGAATATGTGAACTGATATGTGATGACTGCATGAGTATGATTTAACATTATTGAGGTGCCAGTGACTATTTGACGCTTCCCATACTTTCCCAGGTAAGAAGGGAGAAAGCCGTGTATGATACTCTGAGTATGCTAAATTTTGATGTTACAAAAAAATGTCTCGTTGGAGAGGGATGGTGCCCCATATTTGCAAAAGCTCAGGTAACTTGTTCTGATTTCTCATGATATTGA
Source organism: Pterocarya stenoptera (assembly GCA_003123785.1). NCBI lineage: Eukaryota > Viridiplantae > Streptophyta > Magnoliopsida > Fagales > Juglandaceae > Pterocarya > Pterocarya stenoptera. The sequence goes on from QEOT01123814.1 coordinate 66,030, forward strand.
TTTCTATTTTTGGTTAAATATATGCTTCCCAGCTACTTGAATCTTTTTGGACTTGTTGACAATCTTGCAAGCTTAATTATTGTTATTTTATTTTTTGGAAAAAAAAAAAAATGATTCAACAGCTTCAGGCTGCACTCCAACGTGCAACATTTGATAGCAATTCACAAGTAGGCATAATATTTCATGTGATGAATGCTGCGGAATCACCTCCTACATATTTCAGAACCAACAAATTTACAAATGCATTTCAGGAAATTGTGGATGCATATGGGTGAGTAAAAAATGATACTAATCAATGAGGGAAGGCCTGAATTTAGCTACTATCATTTATACTGGACAGTTCTTTTCCTTTTTGATCGAGACCTAATGAAACGATTTGTTTGACAGTGTTGCGAGATATCAGGAATCAAATCCATCGGTTTACACTGTCATTACATTTCCATTTCTTTTTGCTGTGATGTTTGGGGATTGGGGTCATGGAATATGCTTACTGTTGGGAGCTTTAGTTCTTATAGCTCGTGAAAGCAAGCTTGGTACACAGGTATGTTCTTTCATGAGTTTAAAAAGAAGGTACTCTTTGAGAAGAAACAATATCTGGCTAGTATTATGAATTATGTCCTTCAGTGAAAGGAAATTTTATTTTTTTTGATAAGTAAACGATTGTATTAATAGAATAGGTATAGCTCAAGTACACAGGATGGTATACAAGAGGAGACACCTATTTAGGATGGAGAAATGGAAACGAGAAAATCATGAAAGTCTAAACCATTAAAATCTATAGCTATGGCCCATAGGAATAATGTTCTAACAAAAAATGATCTAAGATCCTCAAATGATCGCTCCTTATCTTCGAACGTCTTGTCATTTCGCTTCTGCCATAAGTATATCATCTGCAAATAACAAATGAGAAATGTTAATAACACCCCTAGTGGGGTCACCAATCGAGAATCCAACTTTGAAACCACTGCAAACCAACGCCGAAGTCATTCTGCTCCATGCCTCCATAACAATGACAAAGAGGAGTGGGGACAGTAGATCCCCTTGTCTCAGGCCATAAGAACTGTTGAAGAAGCCAATTTGACTCCCATTTACTAGCACAAACATTCTCGCTGTTGATATGCACCATCTCTCCCCAAAACCACACCTCCAAAGCAAGTGGAGTAGGAAATCTCAATTAACGTGATCATATGTCTTCTCCATATCTAACTTACATAGGATCCCCGGGTTACCAGATTTTTGTCTGCTATCTAGATACTCATTGGCAATGAGGAATGAATCTATAATTTGCCTTCCTCGTACAAATGCGTTTTGGGGTTTTGTTATAATCTTCCCCCAACACTTCCCCTAATCGGTTTGCAAGCACCTTAGAGATGATTTTATACACCCGACTCCTAGGACTAATGCTGAAAATCTTTGACCTCCGATACTCCAATCTTCTTAGGAATTGGTGCTATAAATGTGGCGTTAAGGCTCTTTTCAAAATTTTCAGCCATGAACAGCTCCTGAAACGCCTTCATTAAATCTCCCTTCACCACTTCCCAACAATTTTGGAAGAATCCCATAGAAAATCCATCCCTCCCAGGTGCTCTGTCTTTGGCCATTTTCCTCACCACATCATGAACCTCCATTTCCTCTAAGGGCCTCTCCAACCTCGAGACATCCTGTGGGTCAATAGAAGCAAAAGCTAAACCATTGAGTTTTGGCCGCCACCCCATTTGTTCTGTAAGCAAGTGTTCAAAGAAACCAACAACATGATCTCTAATTATAGGGGCCTCAGTACATGCTGCACCCTCTATATTCAGCATCTCTATAGTGTTGGTTCTCCTGTGAGAATTGGCCATTCTATGAAAGAATCTTGTACTTCGATCCCCTTCTTTCAACCACAAGGATCTAGTTTTTGGGTGCCACGAAATCTCTTCCAGCAAAATAACCCTCTCTAATGCAGTAACCACCTTTGACTTTCGAGATATTTCTTTCAAGGAAAGAGCCCGGCCCTCCTGTGTCCTCTCTAGCTCCTGAAGGTCTTCCAATTTGGACTTCTTTTGTTCCCCTATATTGCCAAAAGACTGTATGTTCCAAATCTTCAAGTCATTTTTTAAAACTTTTAGTTTACCTGCAAGAATGAAACTAGGGGTTCTATCAAACTAGTATGAGGACCACCATTGCCGAACCCTATCCACAAAACCTTCAGTCTTCAGCCACATATTTTCGAATTAAAATACTGACGCCCTCCTTGGATACCACCACAATCAAGCAAAATAGGAAAATGATCCGAGGATACTGAGCTTCCTTTGACATACTTCCTGATACTGAGCTTCCCAATCCGAGGATACTAGAAATCTGTTCAATCTAGACCATGTATGATTATTAGACCACGTGAATGCCCCTCCCATGAGAGGGATGTCCACCAGATTCAAGTCGAAAATAAATTCTGAAAATTCTGTCATTGTTGGTCCCATTCGACTATCTCTTGAGCGTTCACTTGGAAATCTTACAACATTAAAGTCACCACCTCTACACCATGGTAGTTCCCACCAGCTATGTACTCCAGCTAATTCTTCCCACAACATACTTCTATTGCTGTCCAAGTTTGGCCCGTAAATACCAGCAAAGGCCCACATAAAATTATCTTTCACACTTTTAAAAGAACATGCCACTGTGTAACTCCTTTATAAAATCCTCCATTCTCTCCACAACTTTTCTATCCCATATCACTAATACACCTGCTGAAGCCCCATCAGCGGCAAGGTAAGCCCAATCCACATGTACATCTCGAAATACTTCTAACAATTATTCTTGTAACATAGTACAATTTGGTTTCTTGTAAGCATACGATGTCCGCCCTCCACTCACGAAGCAAATTTTTTATACGAATACGTTTATTTGCCTTGTTAAGCCCTCGAACATTTTAAGAAACAATTTTAGGCTTCAAAAAATAGGTTCTTTTCCCTTCCCTTTAGATCTTTCTCAACTTGCACTGCCCTCATAATTAAGAGACCACGTTAGCCTCTTTAGCTCCCTCTGTTTTTTAGAAACTGATTTTTTAAGATCAACATGACCAGCTTCAATAGCTGTAAGCAATGCCATAAATTGCTCCTCAAAACCTTCACACTCCATCCCTACACAATATTGAATTTCTTTTATCTTTTGCAGAACCCACTCCGAACATTAGACTGATCTGGAAGCATACATTTAAGAGGTATGGGTTCCCCCTCCCTGTTAGCCCACTGTGAAACCAGCGGCGTCCTCAGCTCATCCTCCTCTGAAAAATTCCCATACTCTCATTCTGAAGGACCCAGTAATGGTATAAGGCTCCTAGGAGACCCTTCATCTGCAACATCTGCAACCATGGCCCTTGTTTCCTCCAAAAATAGGTCTCTAGTATCATCCATTTGCTGCGTACCCTTCACCGGAGAGGATAACGTCGGAGGAGCGGTGGCAGCCTCCTCCTTGTCACTTGTTGGCGTTATCTGGTTCAGATGCGCCGGATATCCAGCACGCAGGTACTCCTCAGCTTTATATGGCTCAGCTGAGCCGTTAGGTACTGTTGCAGAGGCCTCTATTGTCACCTCTCCCGTCGTCGCATTCACCTTCAGTGGCTCCGTCGAAGACTACTTAGCCTGTCTCATGGTTGACGGAGCTTTTACCGGCGAGGATACCAAACTCCCACCTGTTGAAGGCCCATGGTCATCCCTTGGCCTAATTCGCCACAAGGTTCCTTCATTCTTTGAATCTCTCTAGAGTTTTAGGAATATTAGAGGCTGATTAAAATACAACAGGTCATATTATGATTCTGTAGTCATACTTGTTAAAAATATGCTACAAGCTCAACTGTGATAGTCATAGCCACCACAAGACCACCATCAGCACTGATCTGCACATCTATGGTACTGCCACTGGGACTGTTCTGCTCCATTTGGTTAGAGTTTATTTAATAAAAGGAACATGTTTCCCATGTGGGTGTTAATAACTTAGAACTGGTTCCCTAGGGGTTGGGTCAAGTAGCAAGGGCCTTGGTCTTGGGGTGTGCTCCTCCCAAGTCTAAGGTTCGAACCCTTGGGTGCAAACAATTTCTAGGAGCCACGTCCCATCAGTGTAAAGATCATGATTTACCTGATCCATGTGATGTGGGTGCATTACACAGGTCTTGGGTTTGACCGGGTAAAAGACATGTTGCATTTGCATGGTCTCCATGATTCATCATCCGCAAAAATAGCTTAAGACCACAGCTACAGTAGCAGGAAGTTGAGTGCTGTTCTGGAGATTTGTTTTACTGGAAAACTATTAATCCTCTCCCACTCTGATGAATGATATCTGTTTTTTGAGAGAAACACTAGAAAATTAATGATATTAAAAAAATTTAATGCTGCTAAACCTTTTCCTGAATGAATGATGTTGATGGTGATTTTTCATACTCAAATACGTGAAATATCCATCTGGTCTTATTATTTTAAGGATGTGCAAATTTGCTATAAGAAAACTGAGTGTATTTGAACTAAGGAAATTTTTGTGTTAACCATGTGAATATCATTTCCTAATTTTATGCATGCTTCCTGCAGAAACTCGGTAGCTTTATGGAGATGCTATATGGTGGGCGCTACGTACTTCTTTTGATGTCGCTATTTTCCATCTACTGTGGGTTGATTTACAATGAATTCTTCTCTGTACCTTATCACATTTTTGGTCCGTCTGCTTATAAATGCCGAGATACCACATGCAGGTATGTGTATGTATCTCTCTAAAATATCTGAATAAATCGACATTCTGGGTGTTGGTTGTTAATATTCTTGTTCTTCAACCTATATTTCTAATGCATTATATCATTGGCATCCTGCCTAAACGTTTGACTTCTTAAACGGAATCTATGTTGAAATTTTTGAATTTGGATCAATCTTGGGCAAAATCTATCATTGTTAGTTTTGGTTAGCTCTCTCTCTCTCTCATCCATGTTCAAAGAGTGGCCAATCCTGCCGTGCCATGTAAGACCCCACCCTATCTCTGCCGCATGTTCCCCCTGGGATGCCATTTTATGGCTACTCAGGGATGAAATGTTCCTACTTGTATTTTAGTCATTTAGGATTCTCCAAGTTCCATTGTTAGCATGGGTTCTCTGTTTGATTTTCTGTGGGTTCTAAGCTCTTTAAGCTGTTGACAAAGGAGGACCTCTAGGTCCTAAGACTCACTGCGAGGAGTAGGAAGGTAGCTAGAACAATTTTTTTTGGCGGAGTTAGTATGAGTGTGCTGTTGGCCACCATGAAACCTGTTATTCAGGCTGAAGCAATGTCAAATTTTGTGAAACTTCTTATGTTGGGAACATGGCATACCTGCTGCAAGGCTGTGCCCATAGCTATGGTAGTAATTTGCCACTGCGGACTATGGGATAGCGGTTGTTAGTGTTCCGGATGGGAAATGTGGGAAGGGGTGGATATGTAATAATAAAAGTTCTTTTACTTATTAAAAAGGTCTCGCCAGAGAGCTCAACAGAGCATTTTTTTTTTCTTATTATTTCTTGGTCATTAGTATTATTTATTTTACTTATAAAAATAAAGAAGAAAATATTTTTCCATTGTTTTTTAATTGTTTCTGTGCATCTTATTTTTGTGAGAAAAACATGGCTTGTAGATTTTTCTTTGGTTTCTGTGCTTGTGGAGTTTAATGGTCTGGAAATACTTTCTTCCCTCTTCCCCCGTTCTCCTAAACACCCCCCCCCCCAAAAAAATAAAAAGGAAAAGAAAATGTGAAATATTGACTTGTTAAGCAGGAGCCAACTTTGGTAAGTGATATATGTTCTTAATGAGCTGGAACTGGCCAATGTATGTGGACAAATCTTTTAAGGCTGGCAATTTTTGGGAAAAGAAGTGGTGGTGATGGTGGTGGTTAATTTGTTAAGCTTAGTACAGGGTGTGTTAACCGTTATACTGTGGGATCTATTGATGTTGACTTCAATGCCAAATAATCAGATGGTGCTCTGTCAGTTTCATTAACACGCTGTCTCTAATTTTATAGCCATCTTTCCTCTATTTCTGAGAGAGTTTTGTTGAGAGTAGGTCTGAATTTCATTAGATATTTTGTTGGTTCTTTTACATGGGGGATCTGAATTTTTTCTGATGTCTCTTGGTTCAATGCTATGAATTGTCAACTGCAGTGTTGTTTAATCTTCTACAGGGATTTTTAAGTACCATTTAAGTTCAGTACTGGGAAATGACCATAATTTAAGTTTGATAGCTTCTCAGAGACCATTAATTTAATAAAAAAGCAAGATTTAATGCTTTTCATATTTGTTTATCATTCAATTTCCTCATATTTATGGTCTATTTTGAAAAGTTATTCTCAATTATTAGACATCTCATGCATTTTTTTGCATCTTTATTTTTTGGTACCCGCCTCTCGAATTTATGCAAGTCAGCTCTTGTATGCAATGAGTGTAGATGTTCAGAATGTCTTCCAAGTAAAAGTTTGGTTATGCAGCTATCTGATTTTGTTTTTACCAGTGAAGCAAAAACCACTGGCTTAGTTAAATACCAAGATCCATATCCATTTGGTGTGGATCCTAGTTGGCGTGGAAGTCGTTCAGAGCTGCCTTTTTTGAATTCTCTGAAAATGAAGATGTCCATTTTGTTGGGTGTGGCCCAGATGAACATGGGAATCATATTAAGTTACTTCAACGCACGCTTTTTTGGCAGTTCGCTGGATATAAGGTCTGCATCTCTCTCTCTCTCTCTCGTCAAACTTATTTTTCATCTTGTTGACTTATTTTTCATCTTGTTGATAGGTACCAGTTTGTGCCACAGATCATATTTCTTAACAGCCTTTTCGGGTATCTTTCACTTCTTATCATCATAAAGTGGTGCACTGGTTCTCAGGCAGACCTCTATCATGTAATGATTTACATGTTTCTGAGTCCCACTGAGGATCTTGGTGAGAATCAGTTATTTTGGGGCCAAAGACCTCTACAGGCATGATCTCTACTATCTCGTAACTCTATGCTTAATGATTTTTCTATTTTTCTATATGGTAACTAATCTATACTTTTGCAGATAATATTGTTGCTTTTGGCTATGATCGCAGTTCCATGGATGCTTTTTCCAAAGCCTTTTATTTTGAAGAGGCTTCATACAGAGGTGCTATAATTTTCTACTTGCCTTAAATCTATTTTCTGCTCAAAAAATTAGCCTTTTCCCTTCACTTGAAGTAATTTGAGTGTTGCTTTTGGCATCTAGAACTACATAGTATAAAAATTATTGATTCATTATTCTGCTTTCCTAAAAGATTTCTCTCGTTTCCTTCTAATAGTGGATATTTTCAACCTGTTTTTTCTTATTGTAACACCAGATCATTCCAATGGTAAACTGAATGTATTTTTTATATGTAAACTGAATACATTACAATAAAATTTCTATTATGTGTAGTAGGCTGGCTCTTATCAAAATTGTTCTTATGAGCAATTTCTTAGTAGTTCAGAAATATGTGTGTATGAATGGTTATGAAATTCCTTGCTTTTTTATATTTTTTATAAGTGAATGGTAATGAAATTCCTTTGATGTAAAAGAAGCTGTTTTTACATCCCTCAACTATTGGGCCTATCTATACACCCACTTTTGGATTAGATAATCATATCATGCTCCTCGTGTGCACCCAGCATCGTATGAATATGCTATTATCAAGCAACCAGGAACTCTTTGTCATAAACTTTACATCGGAGTCCTGATGATTGAGCTAATTTCTTTGATGTAAAAGTTGTTCTTACATCTTTCAACTTGTGGCTAGGTGCTTTCTCTTGTATACGTTCCGTGTACTTGGGCTACAACTAATCATCCTTCATCAAGTTTTTGTTTACTTATTAAAAAAAAAAATCTTTTAACTACTGGGCCCATTTCTTCTCCCACTTTTTTATTAGATACCCACCATTAATTGATATGCCATAGAAGTAAGAACTCTCTATTTGGGGTTTGGAATTCCTCTTTGCTTGATTCAATGTAATACATGAAAGTATGAGAGTGGTTCTTTTATATAATGGCAATATGTGAATCCGTAAACTTTTGAGGAGTCGTAGGAATGACTTGTTTTACACTAGATTTAAGCATTAATACTAGCTTCAAAAGGGAGTGGGAATCTCAGGAGCAGTTCCAGATAGACAAATAGGATTAGTGGTGAATGGGGTTTTTCCAATAGCCTGCCTTATATTCATCAACCTGTGAATCCTCGTATATGTGTAGTCATCATCTGTGGAAAATATGAACTCAAAAGGAACTATCAGTAAAAAAGAAGGAAAATATGTATTTTTGGACACATCTGATAACTTTATCAGAAGAGTAAAAAGTGTATGAAATTTTCTTCTATGTCATATTAATTTCACCTATTAAGCATCCTTGAGTGCTAGAAAAGCTATGAATTCATTTGTGACATATGCTTGGCATGTCTCCACTATTTATAAGTTGTCAAATTCAATCTTTATGATCCTTTCCTGATTTGTGGACCTAAAATCTATTTCAATCTAGTATTTTACTCGTTTATGTTTGTACAATAGCTGTAATTGAGGGGGCAATTACATTAGGAAGAGTTGAAACTTGATCTTTCTTCATGATATTGCCAGATATTTCAAGGTCGGACCTATGGAATACTTGGTACCTCTGAGACGGATCTTGAGGTGGAACCTGATTCGGCAAGGCAACATCATGAGGACTTTAATTTTAGTGAGGTCTTTGTGCACCAAATGATACACTCCATAGAGTTCGTTCTGGGTGCAGTGTCAAATACAGCATCCTACCTTCGACTTTGGGCTTTAAGGTTCAGCCACAATTTTCCTCACAATTATTTTCTTTCTTCCATATGAACTGAATTGCCTAATTGATATCTATTGGTTGCTATTACAGCTTAGCACACTCAGAATTGTCAACCGTTTTCTATGAGAAAGTCCTCCTGCTTGCCTGGGGGTGAGTTTTAATTTTTTTAAATGTTGCATGACGCACTATCCTCTTGCCTTGTGGGAATCTCGGGGTTGGGAGGGAGGGCCGTAATGCGAGCTGAAAATCCACCTAAGATTTGGGGGCATGGGGCATTTAAATTAATTTGAAAAAAAAAAAATGATCTTATATATGCCAATACTTGGCATGTGCACTCCTGGGATTAGTCAAAGCTTTGTTCTCAGATATCCGGTGCCAATAAAAAAAATATGCCAATACTTGGCTAAGTAGACTTTCAGGTCTACATTAAGGACATGTTTAGACACTTGGTCTCAAAATTTTGTGAATAATAATAAATGGTTTGAGTGAAGATATTTTATTGGGTTTTGGAAAAGGAGAGAAAAAGTTGAATAAAAATATTATAAAGTTGAATAAAACATTTTCACTTAAACCATTTCACTATTATTCACAGAATTTTGAGATAAAATTGAAAGTTGAATAAAATTGAGATGAGATGAAAATTGAAAGTTGAATAAAATATTATTAGAATATTATTTTTTAATATTATTATTGTTTTGGGATTTGAAAAAGCTGAATTGTTTATTATATTTTGTGTGGAAATTTATGAAAGTTGTAATGATAAGATGAAATGAGATGAGATGGCTTGAGAGCCCCTCTCAATCCAAACCGAGTCTAAAGTTAAAAATTTGTTTGAAAATAATTTTTTAATATTATTTTTTTGAAGTTTTTAAAAGTTATATTGATTTTTGTATTTGAATAATGACTAGGTAATGATTAGATGAAAAATTGAAATGTGTTTTGTATTTGAGTGATGTTTGAGAATGAAATTATGAGAAGTTTTGAGAATTTTGAGAATTCTCACTGTCCAAACATGCCTGTTGTGTTTGCATGGTCTCTGGGGTTCCTTCTCATCAAATAAAGATGATCTACATTGCCTCTCCACATTTACTTTGCAGCTATGTCCCTAATTGTGCTCCTGAATTCCCATATAGATTAATTAGAACCATTAAGCTATAACATGATTTTGTTGTTTATTCATTCTCCCAGTTGTTGACAGACCATACATGAAAAATGAAATATCTTTTAGACAGGAGTGGTTTCCATAATAGAGGTTTCCTTTCCCTGATGGATGATCAATCTCTTATAGTTTCGAAGTAATTTACTGTGTTTTCTTATGGACTTCGACTTGTAAATATATCCGTCTTTTGTCAAATTAACAGTTTCAAAACTCAGTTGAAAACTGTTATAACCTATTGTACTCGCTGCTGGTGTTCTTTTCTTATGAGTATACTTGCTGCTGGTGTTGCTGTTCTTTTAAGAGTGGGGTTACCATTGAGGATGGTTATGACAGGTATGACAACCTCGTCATCCGGTTAGTGGGACTAGCAGTGTTTGCCTTTGCTACTGCCTTTATACTACTAATGATGGAAACTCTCAGTGCTTTTCTTCATGCCCTGCGTCTTCATTGGGTGGAATTTCAAAACAAGTTTTATCACGGTGATGGGTACAAGTTCAGGCCTCTCTCTTTTGCCACCTTAACCGAGGAGGACTAGTTAATCCACCAATATATCATTTTGCTTTAAGGTTCTGAAAAAGAGGCTGGACCATCTTCAAAGAAAGAAGCTGCCCAGGTTGGACATTGATCTTATTTTGGCTGGCAAAAATTGCTTTTCTCAAACACTACCTGATTTTGACATACAACTACAATTCCTGGCCCGTATGCCTTGAATATGTTGGCATAAAAAGGTTCTGATTGCAGTGATTACCTTCCTTCAAGGAATATGTGTTCTCTGTTCTTTTTCACTTGAGATAGATTTTTGTTTTTTCATTTTTCGGGGCGGGGGGTGTAAATGCCATGTTGTAAAGCGGAGCTCGGATTAGATGTAGCATTTCTTGATTTTGGTTATTCAAGTAGGTAGATTTACAAAATTTTATACACACAAAAGCAAATGTGGATTTTGCTGGGAATTGAGCCTTTTTCCTTTTTGTATTTGTAAATTTTTTTCAATGTAATGGCTAACCACAATTTTACAGTCATTTTAGTAAGATGTATCATTTAGAGAAACCCGGGATAATTCCATCTGCAGCTCCAACAAGGTTGATATTGAAGAATATAAATCATACAAGTTACCATAGATTTACTGATAAAAAAAAGTTACCATATATTTAAGGTAATGATTCGTGTGTTTTACTGTTGTCTTATTGAAGCTCTCCAAACTGTCAATTTGCTTTCCATCATATCCAAACTTTGATTCATGGTTTAGAATTATTTAGACGATTATGAATGTTCATTTTGCAGGCCCAACTTCAATACGTGGCTGTGCAAATATCTGAAAATCTAACTCTAAATTTGAACTCCGCACTGTCGGAGTTGAAGCTCTGATAAAACAGGATTGGAGTTTGATTTTTTTTTTTTAATTTGCTAGTCAGATTCGGAGCTGTGTTCTGACCAACTCCGCTCCTACTTCGACTTTATTCTCCAACTCTAATTTGTACATATATTATAAAAATATGCATTAGTTATATATTGATCATATATACTGATACAAAAAGTATAGAACTTATGAGTAATGCTACATACAGTCGTGGAATGCGCATTCGCCGTTTAATAATTTTGAAAAAGAATGAGATCCACTATTAAAAAATTAATTTTTTTTTCTATGTGAGTTCCGTATTTATTTACTTTTTTAAAGGAAATGTGCGACGCTTGTATACTCGACGATTGCAAATATCATTTCTCGACTTATATAGATAAATTCAATACTATATTAGTATGTGTTAATTATTTTAAAATAATATACTTATACTATAATATAAGTAGACTAATAGTTTAGTGTATGCAAACATTATAGTATTACTACAATCTACCAAAAGTATAGAAATAAGCTAAACAATAGTATAATAAGAATCAGATGTTTTAGTATAAGTCTAATACAAAATTAAGTTAGACATTAGTATAAAAATAAGTTTAGTATAATAAGTTAATAACATATTATATTATAGTATAATATATGTAATTAAACACTAGACATTAGTCTAGTATAGAGGTAAGTTAGAAATAAGTTAGACATTACTATAGAAATAAGACTAGTACAATAATTTAATAACATGTACTACTATAGTATACTTGTAATGCCCTGTACTCGGAGGGTTAGGAAGTTAGATCCTGTCATCTAAAAATCACATCCCAACAATATAGATACAACTTTAAATAATACAAGAAGTAACTCTATAATATGTAAAACTTCTTTAATCAAAGTATAAATTCCACGACAAAGACAATCAAGAATTCCTCCAACATAGATAATAAAGAATATCCCAAAAGTCAACAATATTTCAAAAGAGTTTAAACGACCTTAGGCAAAAGCGTATTGAACAACATCATAAACGAGAATAGAGACCATATTTACCCCCGTAGTAGGGTTGTGCACGGTTACGGTTAGCCAAGCAGAACATAAATCAGTATTTCGTCACCAAGACGAGCATTCAAAACAGAGGCCATATTTACCCATGTGGTAGGGTCGTGCATTCAGATAGCCAAACAGAACATAAATCGTCATGTCATAAAAGCAATTGCACTCAGAACAGAGATCACTACTATAACTCATGGCATGGTCGGAGGCTACTACTATTACCCATGCCAGGGCTGGAGGCCGCTACTATTACCTGTGTTAGGGTCGAAAACTATTACTATAACCTGTAGCAAGGCCGTAACCAAAGCAAAACAGAATCTTATGCTTTGGAGTTTTTATGATGCAAAATATCATATCATAACATACTACTAAGTAGATAAATATCATATAATCGTATTAAATATTCTTCATATTCACATTTTATGCAATAGAGAAATAGAGTACAAAAATTGCTCATATTTGCAATAGTGATGATAAAATGTCAAATTTCAAAGTTCAAAACATAGACTAGTGGAGAAAATAATTGAGGTTGTTTTCATAACAAAATATGCATGCTTTCACAAAATCAACCTTAGTCAGATTTAGGCAAAGTCTAGAATAGGAGCACTGCTTACCTAACTTTTGATGTGTACTATTTAAGACTTGAACCTGAACCATAGCATAATCACAACCTAATCTAGAAAGATATTGCTAACATATTAATAACTTGTACACATACAAAACCAACCAACTAACAAATTTGTATAACCCAATATTAAAGCTTAAAGTGGGCTCATAAACAGCCCATAAATCAATAGTCCATCATGGTGACTTGGGTTTATAACGGCCCATGTACAATATTCACGCACTACTCCACCAATAGATTAAACCAACCTCTTTGCATTCGCAATCTACAACCATACTCCCGACACATTAGAACACCAACTCACTTTTTTTTTTT
>QEOT01123814.1:79843-91918 GCA_003123785.1 Pterocarya stenoptera
AGGGTTTCAGAGGGGTTGGACTTGGGCTTAAAATTCGGGCTTGGATCTGGCTTAAAAGTTCGGATTCAAAATCTGACAAAGTTGGAGTCGAAGTTAGATTCCTTGCATCCTGACTCCGACTCAATTGGTGCTCACCCCTACTTCAATATATATTTTTTCTTCGCTGTCAAACTTTATCTCATGAGAATAATTGCTTTGGTTCTTGCATAAAGATGTAAATTACTTTTAGAGCATGTTTGGGTAACACCAAATATTCCCAAACTTTTTAAAATGTTTAAAATTTCTCATAGTTTCATTCTCAAACCTCATTCAAACATAACATACATATCTATTTCAAATTTTAGACTTTTCATTTAATCATTACTCAAACAAAAAAATCAATACAACTTTTATAAATTTTAAAACAAAAATAAAATTAAAAAATTATATTCAAACAACTTCTTAAATTTATCTATTCACTTTTACAAACTTCAATACAATACTTATTTTAAAAAATATTTTTGTTCAACTTTTCTCTCATTTTTTAAAATTCAATAAAACATCTTCACTCAAGCTATTTCACTACTGTTTATAAAATGAAAATTCTATACACCACACTACCATCTTATTATGTAAGATGTCACACATTTATCACCATTGGATGATCTTTTATTAGTGATTCTTTATCATCCAATCATGATAATGCCACATCTTACATAGTTGGATAAAAGTGAAATGAGAGTATTGTGTATAACATTACTATTTACAAAATTTCAAAATATTCTAAGCATCCAACTAAACATGCCCTTAGTAAGTGGCCACTTCCTTTTCACTCCATAAAAAGGTTAATTATGCCGTAGACCTTTAATACTTGGGGTTCTCTATTTCTGAATTTTACTATTAATATCCCTTGTTTTATTTGGAATTTAGAATAAATTATTTTCATCTCATTTTTATTTCTTTCACCAATGTAGATTACATCAAATAGCTTTAAGGGAAGTCATTTTTTGTATCTTGGAGTTACTATCCTTCTTATATTTTATACCTTAAATGATCAATTTTGTCAAATTGCACCCTCAAGCTATTAAAAAACAGTTCTTCTATATACCACCGCCGTGAGAAGCTATGGGGGAATCGGCTGCCATGTCAGCTAATATATTATTAAAAAAAAATAGATAAAAGGAAATTAGAGAACTTGATGAAGAAGATAGGAACCGTTGAAATCCTCAGGAGATCGCTTTGCAGATGGGAAAAAGTTCAAAATATTTTCTTCCACTTTACTCCGCTTTAGTATAGAAATCAAATCATCAAGACTATTATTAATAAGATATTCCTTAAAGAAATATGTAATAAATAAAAGAACTAGTCCTTTGGCCACTGTGGTTGGAACACAGTCTCTGGTGGAAGACCAGATAGCTTATGAGAGAAAGCAAATGCTGTGAAAATTGCCAGCTTCTTCGTCTCATTCTCCTTAAAAAGCTCCAAGGATTTTAGGAATCTTCACATAAACTTTTCAAGGTTTTTTTTATGAGAAATGGCCTTTGCCTTAAAATTTTCTATATGTAGATTACAGAAAGTAAATAGCTTCACGTTTAGCATCACAGTTTATTTTAAGAAGATTTTTCTTTTAATTTTTTAATTTTTTTATTTGTCTAACAAAAATAAATCTTGACTGCGAAACTAGAAGCTCGTTTCATGTTGTTGCCGCTCAGCTTAGCACGTTCCCCTTTCCCTTTCCCTCTCCCTTTGTGTTTTTCAATTTTGGATTTGTGAGATTCAAAATTGGAATCGAAGGCGTTCTTGCCGATTCTTCAGAATTGCTTTCTTTTCGGATTCTGAGATATTTCTTGATTTGATTCTTTGAAATTTGTCTTTTTTTCGGAGCTTTGGTAGGTAGATTTTTTACGGTGCTTGGGGAAGATGAATGAGCTTTTGTGCTTGGGGAGCATTTTTGTTTGAAAGTTAGAAATGAGAAGATTGAAGACGTTGAGAAGAAGATGAAGTAACGTTGAACCGTTTTGGAAAAGAAAATGAAACGGTACCGTTTTATTTAGTGCCACGTGGGACACCATTACCCAGCGGTTTCTCCTGCCGGTTACATCCAGCATTTGTCATTAAAAAATTACAATATGCAGCTTTTAAAGATTTGATCCTAACATGGATAAAAAAGAAGAAGAAGAAGATGATGATGTGAAGTAATTTGACCATCAGATTTTAATGGAAGGTGTATATATATTGCATTGGTTGTTTGAGGATACTATAGCAAAGTTGGAAATTTAGATGTACATTACTGGTAGAATATTATATATTACATAAATAGTTTCATTGATTAAATGGGTTTTTGTTTGGTCATGTTACTCTTTTTTATGATGTTGCATCTCAGTGTTTTTACTATTTGAAATCTGGAAAGACCTCCCTCTCAGCTTTCCATCCTCTTGTGATCAGAAATGATCACTATGCAGTGATCTCTCTTCAATGAGTTATCTTTTCATTGACAGTTTGTTTTGCTAGGGAAAAAGTACACCTTGCACCCTCAATTTATTAAGGGTTTAACATTTTACATACTATAAGAAAAATGGATTTTTGTAATTAATTTATTGCAATTAAAAGATTATTTGTAACCAATTTTAATTGCAAAGAATCATTTCACTATAATTAACTGATCACAAATAAGTAATTTTGTTGTAGTGCATGTACACTCTAAACTATCAAAACCAATACATTGCATTCTCTTACTAAAAAAACAATACTTTGCATTAAAATCAATAAAAAGTAATACTGAGTAGAAATTTAAAATAGACAATTTTTCTTTATAAAAAAGTGAGTTCTACTAAGAAAGAAAAAATATATATTTTTTTTTACCTTTTTATAGTGGCGTCTTCTTTTTTTACAAAGAAACTGTATGAGATTTTTCTATTTAAAGCTTGTACGGATTATTACTCATCAATAAATTGACGGTTAAGATCGATAGATGATGTGCTATAATATTGATGGTTGAATATTAATGGAGAGTACTTTGTAATAGAATTAATTTTTGCATTATCCTACACACCACACACCATAACTTTTTTTATTTTTTTTATTTGTTTCTCTTATTAAATATGTATTATATGGATGATGAATAAAAAAATATAAATGTTTCAAGAAGATTAAAATTAAAAAAATTGAAAAAAAAAAATAAATAAATAAATAACAGTTTAATATATGATGTGTAAGTTGATGCAAAGCAATACTCCTTTATAATATACTGGTGTAAAGTACAAACCAATAGTTTGGGAATCGAAGTTTATTTATCCCTTTCCATCGTTCTGAGTTCGTAATGTACCGTGTGTCAGTGCTGCTACCAGCCAAGCCCAAACCCAAGCTCAAACTTGTGCTAGCAAGCCATGCCTTGCCCATGAATTTGAAGGGCCAAAAATGCCTTTTTTTTTTTTTTTTTTTTGGGTATTTAATAGATGTTTGTCGCTTTAAATACCAACAAAAGATTTTTTAGTAGAAAAATTGGAAAAACTGATAGGATCCAATTGATGCAAGGGAAATAATATTTGAAGTTGTGAAATGTACAAATGTCGTGTAATTTTTTTTTAAAAAATAAGTAAATATGAGATCCACATAAAAAAATTAATTTTTTAATAATAAATCCGTACTCTTTTTCGAAACGATTGTACGGTACTTACGTACTCTACGATTATATATAACATTACTTTGTTTGTGTGTGTTTTAAACTCTGTAGAGGAAAATAGCAACAAAAGAGAGTGTGGAAATGCTTAACACAACACATTTGGTCTACAAAATGTTTTTAGAGTAATCCTTAATACAAGTTTTAATTTGTGCAAGTATTGTCCATATCTTTAGTAAAAAAGTGAGTCTCACTAAAAATTAATTTTTTTTATTTATAAATCTAATAGTGGGATCCACTGTTTTATAAAGGAACTGTGCGAAACTTATATATTTAGAGCTTATACAAATCATTACTCAAACTACTAATATATATATATATATATATAATATAAACTTATAAAGATATTAGCATAATTCAATTCGACAAAAAGTTCAAAGTCGACTAAAACTTGACCACCCATTACTCACTCGAACTCAACACATTTACACCTCTAATTAGATGGAAAGCATAACAAAAGATGTGTAATATTTCAGGCACATCATGTATATTACATGTTAATTTGGTTGCAGAAATTACGTCATCATGAGAATCGAGATAATTTGCAAAAGCTCAAATAATAATTTAATTAATGAGGATTACAGTACTAATATCTAGCTTAATTATAATTAATACAGGTCAAGACTGATTAATACAATTAATACATTAATTTCTGATGATCTGCTGGAATGAAGTACGTCGTAGTACTACTGGATTAATACTTGTACGTACTTAGTAGATATTCGAGAATGTTTGCTGAATTTGTTCTGCCAGTTCCTCTGCGCTAAGTTGACATTCAATTCCAACCTATTATTAATAAAACACATGATACCTAATCAATAATTAATTAATTAGCTTCGATAAATCTAATTAAAATCAAAGCTGCAGTGTTTTTATATAACAAAAATAGATCATAATCTACACTGAAAATCAAATAAGGACAAGTACTAGTAGTGAAAACGGCTTCCAACTTACAGGTATAAAGAGCATTTTTATTGGGTTGGCCAAATGATTTAGGTTTTTGTTACAGTGGTTGGTTAAAAATAGAAAATTATAATTGATTCATCAAATATTAAAATATTAGTTTCTCACTCTAAGTAAAAATACTATTTAGTTTGTAATTAAGAAATTTAGATAAATTTAATTAAATATTTTTTATTATTAACATTAAATGACTTTTGAAAATATAATTTTTTTAATATTAATTTAATTAGAATATAATTATTATTAACATTTAATTGGTATAGTTATAAAATGTGATAAAAATAAATTAAATAAAAAATTATTAAATTAATAATATTTTATTATATGTGATGATGATCGGTGACGTACGTATATAGAATGGGTGGTTGCCAACAAGAAGCATGCATTAAATTACGTGATCATCATGAGTAATACTATTTTCAGTAATACTAGAACAGTAAGGTTGGTCAGGGGTGTCAAATTCAGCATCTGTATATTTTTTATTCAGATTTCCTCTTTCAATAACTAGGGCAGGCTTGTCTATTTTGTTTGGTAGATAGAGACATCAAAGTTTTGTTTGTCAACGAATCCTTGATTTTCAACTTCCTTTTTTTTATTTTATTTTCAGGGCTGTCTCAATTACAGTTACAAGTACAAGAGAAATATTAGAGTTAGATTTGGATTTTGACAGATAAGATAAAAAGTTAAAAATTAATTAAAATATTTTTAAAATATTATTTTTATTTGAAGATTTAAAAATTAAAGTTTAATTATTTATTATATTTTATATAAAAATTAAAAAAAATTATAATAATAAAATAAAATGAAATATTTTTTATATCCAAATCTAACCTTATTATAATTATAAGAGAAATATTAATACTTGATCATAAGAAGTGACATAGCTACAATCCATCAACAATCAATTAAAAATTTCTTAAAAAAAAAAAATTAAACACATCAAATTAAAGCAAAAGTGAAAATAAATATTTTTAAAAAATATTATTTTACTAGAAAATTGTGTAGAAATTGTAAATAGTTTGTTGCTTTATCATTTGTGCTAAAAAAAAAAAAAAAAGCCTAACGAATCTATATGCCATTACAGATTTGACAAATGAGTAATATTATATATATAATTACGGATTAAGCAAGCGTCACATATATATATATATATATTTTTTAAAGTTGAGATCAAATATTAAAAAAATTATTTTTTTAAAAATAGATTTCATATTTATTTATTTATTTCAAACGCACTTTACATGCAAATATCATTTTGAAAAATATGAAATATTTATGAATGGTGAAGTACTTTTAAAATGGGAGAGAGAGAGAGAGAGAGGAAAACATAGAAATTGTAAAATGGCTATAGTTTTACCTCAATGGTGAAGGAGTTCACCACAGTTTCTTCAACAGTCTTTATGCTTAGGTGGAGAGTTTGAAGGGATAGGTCTTGGAGAGCGGAAATTATTTTTGCGGCTTGCCCACGAATCCGAGGAGATACTGTTTTCAAAAGAAGATTTGGACCCGAAAAATTCACCTCCACTTCTGCTATGGGAGACTTGGAATTTGCAGCTAGCTCATTGACAGTACTAGTGCTCTCATTTATAGAGGAAGTAATAGATGAAGAAGATCTCGCAGGAGATGGCTCAAGGGAAGTAGCCATGGTGGTGGCCGGAGAGAGGTAACCTGCTTGGTGCAACCATGGCTTGTATGGGCTACATGGCTGTGGGGTTCTGGGGCTCACGGCTAGGTTTAGTCTAGGGCTTGGTGGCAGCTTTATAGGGCTACGTGCAGGTGAGGGTCTTGGCCTAGAAACCTGCTGAGCCTGCAGCTTAGGGCTCAGGACTTCACTAATGTAGTTAACTTTTCGATGCTTCTTGTCCTCCAGAGATTTTAGAACTCGATGTATTTCGTTGATGTAATCGATCACCCCTGCAATTATGGATGCTTGATCTCCCTAATTAAACCATTATTAACACGAATAATTAGACCATATAATAATTAACTTTTCGATTCTTCTTCGTTTTATAAAAATAAACTTATAAATTGACTTAAATTTGTATAATACGTTAAATTTATAGTTAGTTTAGATTAAGAGATGAGTTGATCTATCTAATATTATTTACAAATTTTAACTTGTAAATTTTATTATTATTTACTAACTATCTCAACTTATCTCTCAATCCAATCGGCGCTTAATGTACCACTTCAAATATTCACGTCCAATTTCTGTAAAATCCCTTTTAGCTAAAATATTTCTATTTCTCAAAACTTCTTGGCCAGGACGACCATTTTGTATGTGACTCTAGATAAAGTTTAGAACCAATTAAACCTAGCTCTGTTCATGAATTTCTTGGTAAGATTATAAGTTTAAGGGTTGATTAACCTTATAATATCCTAACCAAGAGACGAAACAGTACTGGTTTTGAGAGCTGAGAGAAGTAGTAGTACTGTAATACAGATCAGAAGGATGAGAATGCATGTAATGTATGTAATTTAATTGCTTACTCTTTTGACATAGAAGTGAGGTATGAGTGACCTCAACACCGACAAACTGTCGTTCATTTGCTTCCTCCGGTTGCGCTCCACAGCAATATGAGACATCCTTTGTTGCTCTTCCGGCCGGTTTTCTTCCTCCCAAGGACTCAGTACCCCAGCTGCTGGCGCAGGCTTCGGCCTCTTGCTTTTTGGTACTGATGTTGTCTCTTGGCGGCCTTGTTTCGAAATGTGATCCACGGCTTCATGATTTGTCTTCGGAAGATCATGAAACCCCGCCACATCTTCTAACCCATTCTCAAAGATGCTGAAAAGGTCATCATCATGATCTTGAGCCAAGCAATATTTGATATCTCCGAATTCATGTTCGTCATAAAAATCAGACAAAATATCATCCATTTCCACACTCCGGCCGTATTTCAGAGAAAGCGTCGTACGTGGAAGGAGTAGGAGAAAAGATCAATCTGGACACTGATATTGGAGAAGTACTGCAGGTGAGAGATAATATATATATATATANTTCATCCTAAAAGATATTAGAGACGATCTCAAAAAATATTTTTAGGGATAAAATTTGGTACACCTGATTGAAATTGTTTGAACGAGAATATTCTTTTGAGACGAAACATTTTCTTTCTATAAACCCATTCGAAGAGAGCATGTTCTATTCAAATGGTCGGGTATCTGTTCGAACTCTATCTAAATTTGATTCGAATGATGAGAATTTATTTGATGATGTTCAAATGAATGGAGTGTTCGAACAGTTTATTTTTGTTTGAACAAATATATTTATGTTCAAACAAAAATAATCTAATCGAACACGATTTATATACGTTCGAATTGAAAGTATCTATTCAGGTGGTTCAATTTTTTTGTTCGAACGGTGTATGGTACATTCGAATAATGATAAATGTGTTCAAACAAACTATTATTTGTTCAAATGTTCAAACATAAAGTCTGTTCGAATAGACAATTAATATATTTGAACAGAGTTGACAGTTCTCATGTCATGGTAATTCTAATGGAAGCTAAATTGCGTTCGAAGGGTAAGAAATTGCAAATTATCATTCGAACTCGGTATTTTACGTTTGAACGGTACTCATGATACAGTAAACTGTAAATTCAAAATATGAAAATAATATTAAGTATTGTAATTAAAACATCACATTTATTCAAATGTTCAAGTCAGAATAATAAAAAGACAACTAAAGAAAATAAATTCTAGAATTGTGGTGGTATAGAGTTTTAGGACATAATTAATTGCAACTGTTTGAACATTTTTTGGGATTGAATCTCCAGCTTTTTTTGCATTTTTGTTCTAATCTTGCCTCTATATCTGATGCCTGATTTAATTGAGTATGCAACTCTTTTTGCTTGGACCTTAAGGCCCTGTTTGTTTACATAAAACTATTATCTCATTTCATCTCAATCATTAGAATTTTTTCAAATTTCCATACAAAAATATAATAAACAATTTAACTTTTTCAAATCTCAATATAAAAATAATATTAAAAAATATATTCTACCAATATTTTATTCAACTACTATTCAAAACATCTCATTTCATCTCATCTGAACTGTGTATCCAAGCAGGGCCTAAATGCTCAATCTTGAGCCTTGTTTCCTCTAATTCCCAAGAGTTGTTATTCAATTTGACTTGGGAAGGTTTCATGCAACTTTCTAAGCCTTTCAAATATCCAAAACGTGGTCCAAAAACTTGAGAAAATATCTGAACATCATTTATAAATGATTCATCAAATGAAGCCGCATCAGTTTCCATAAGTGATACCATCTTGTCCTATAAAGAAAATTATTAGAGATAGTATAAATAACAAAAATATTGTTAGACAATAAAAATAAAAAATTTAAACTAACATAATTTGCTTCTACATCGGGATTGGTCCAAACATCATTACAATTTGTATGAGATTTAACATACAACTGTGTCAGATTATAATCAGTAGGACTTTCTTGTTTCTGCAAAAGGAAAATCTATATTATAACTTCAATCACAAATTTTGATATGTTAATATTTAACGAAGACTAGTATAACATTACCAATTTTTTTATAGTCGATGAAAAAATCGAGAACCTGCATGATGGTGTATCGTTAAATTTGTTCTATTTGCTTTGTCGACAGTACTTCGTTGCTACAAAAAAATAAACAACATAATTTCTATATTTGTTTAATGCATCTATCATATATCATAAAGAGAGATAGTAGTGAAATTACTTGAAATGCGGGATCTTCAAATATATTACAAAGCTTCTAACATTCGTTTGGTAGCATGTCTTGGAATGGATTTTTACGCGCCTCTGTTGCACTACTGAACTTCTGATAGTGTGCATGGCATCTACCTTTGTACCTTCGGAATGTGTTGGGCATCAGCTCATCAACCATTAGTCGATCCTCTCGTCGGCCAAAATTAAGTTCAAACTCATCATTGAAAAAATTATAAACGTTTAGTCCGAATACAAACTAATTATAAATTAATATGTTATACATAATTGTTTTCTAAGTAACTTATTACTAGGAAATGGTTTTTTGATGTGGTATTTTACATCTTGGGGAACTTTAGCCCAGGAGGATGAGGATGTAGTCTTCGGTGTATATGTGCGAGTAAGGGTACCAACATAAGAAGCAAGCCAAACTACCAAATTTCCAGAGCCACCGATGTAATCCTCAGGAATATCAACTTTAATCTTTTTAATTTTTCTTACTTTCTCTATGTAGACACCCTTAGTAGCACATCGACCTCGACAATGGCTTACAACAGCTATACAGTAATTAAAGCACATAATATCAAAAATATTATTTTATTTTTAAAACACTATTATTTAAATCATCACGTAAAATCAAGTTTCTATGTAACATACTTTGTTCTGGGTCTGGTGATTTTGGCCCACCATTTATGGTTGGCGAACCAATTGGGGAGTCGGTAATAGATGGAGATAGCACAAGAGTTCTTTTGCGTTTGGGAGGCATATCTATTTTAAACTGTGATAAATTATTATTCGTAAAAATGTTATTATATTTATAACAACAATACTTACATAAAAACAACTATCATTCACTATTAGTTTTGTTGGACCAGTCGCCCTTATCCTCACTAGATACTTCAGTTGACTCATGTTCTTTTGACAATCCACCCTCAATTACTTCTAGTTACACATCTTCTCTACTCAATGGACTCATGTTATATTGGCTAGGATCAACAAATAAATTGATTCCTGATTCGTTTTCTTTATATGCTTCTTCATTTGTTGGATCATCAAATTTTTCATGTTGTTCACTTGCCCCTAGAATGTAATCATATACATTTCTTGGTGCAAACTTATGTACTACTTGCCATGGGGTTTCTTATTCCAGATCATCTAAATAAAAAACTTAATTTGCTTGGCAAGCGAGAACGAAATGATTGTCCTCATACCATGTGCGAGATATATTGACACTCACAAAATATTCATCATTACGTACTTTCAACTTAGGATTTGAGACATCCCACCAATTATTATATTTAAACAATCAGACCATATTTCCCCCCACGTACTTTAACCCAATGATATCTCTGACAACTTCGTAGAAGTCAATGTATCCTCCTCGTGGTTTCCTTCGACTACGACCCCACAATTCTGAGTTTTTCTATATTGTTATTTGTCAGCAGTATGAAATCTATATCCATGCACCAAACATCTTGAGTATTGGATGGCCCACTTGGACTAATCATGTGCCAAAGCATACAGTTCACTTGAGGTTTTTTTTTAATTATCACCAAATTTCGATACAACCTATATTAATGAATTTTATTCTAGTGATATCAATGTTAGATAGCAAAAAACTCTATTTTTGTGGTATGAAATTCATAGATAGTAAGACATTTTTTTAGTAATACCGTCTGTTCAAACCACGAGGTGAACTCATCTTCGTGCTTCTTTTCTACGTCAGTTACACCATTCAGGCAAAGTAATTATATATGTTCACTGTGTATGTTCAAGTTAACAATTAATTTGTATCAAGTTATATTATATTCCATGACTTTTAATTTATTTTGATACGCACAGATCACTAACCTCAAGTAGTTGTCAATCTCTGCACAGTTATTCAATATATACCATCGAGCTCTATCAAACTCTCGTCCACATAGGTCATAGTCCCCTTGTGCGCCTATGAGACGTACGGTTTGAGAAAATATGGAAAGTGATGATTTAACTCATATTTCTCCACCTTCATAATTTTGGTCCAATCTCGTGAATCTAGTATCAACCCCATAGAAATATATAGAACAAAATGTATGCTATTCATTATCAATGTATGACTCTGCAATCGAAATTTTCAAAACTAACACGTAAGTTTAGACTGATATATTTGTCATATAGATGATAGAATCTCAAACTATATACTTTGAAAAATTCAAGAGTTGTACCCAAATATTCTTTGAGAACAATAGAGCATAACTCTCGAACGAGTTTAAGATTCAATTGGATATGAAAATAATACTAACATTCAACTTCTGACTAGTAAACCAATTATATTAATCATACTAGGATATTTCCGTTTCTTGACTATTGTTATAAAAAAAATTAGTGTAATTTATGATTTAGATTCATATTATTCCAATTAGGTAATTTATGGAAATGAGAATAATATTTTATTTGGGTTAGAAATTAATAGGTAATTAAGTAGTTGGTTTAGATTTAAATTATAATAATTTATGGTTTAGTCGTTTAGATTCGTATTATTTCAATTAATTAGGTAATTTATAGAAACGAGAATAATATTTTATTTGGGTTAAAAATTAAGGTAATTTATGGTTTAGATTCATATTATTTCAATTAGGTAATTTATGGCAATGAGGCTAATATTTTATTTGGGTTAAAAATTAATATGTAATTAAGTAGTTGGTTTAGATTTAAATTAGAATAATTTATGGTTTAGATTCATATTATTTCAATTAGGTAATTTTGGAAATGAGACT
>QEOT01123815.1:9288-75508 GCA_003123785.1 Pterocarya stenoptera
AAAAAAAAAAAAAAAAAACGTATATGAAAACGGAACCCAGAAAACCCATTTCATGATACACCAACTCTCTCTATAGAAGATTTCCTCTCCCAGGCCACGACCAGAAACACTAGCAGCAACACCTAGACAACAAACTAAGCCGTTCCCACTGTCGTGAACCACCATGGAAACCAAAACCGATCACCCACTACACCGCAGTGCAACGCAGTCCACGTCCATAAACCGTGAACCACCCAAACACACGGCACCAAACCACTAGCCCACACTCAGCCTCCACCTCATGGCACAACGTCTCCGAATGGAAACCCAACGTGTCGAGATCACCCCGCACGACAAAAGCTGCCGAGCCCATAGTTTAAACCTTCGCCCCACACCACCATGTTGCCACCGTGAGACTCTCCCTGCAAACCAATGCCCAGCCCCAGTAGCAACTGTTTACCTTGCACTGAGAGTCATTAACATACAACAACCACCACTACCAATCGAAACCCCTTTTACAAACTAAAAATAGAGTAGTTGCGCCATGGACAACTACCTCTCCTCCACGCCATCGCCACCCTAGAAGCCTAGCCCTTCACGTTGCCACCCCCCCAAACCACCCCTGCAAGCCTCCACCGTAAAGCAACCTAAAAATAAATTTCTAGTTTTTTTCACTCAAAACAGAGCACTTTTGGAGCCCTATAGAACCATCACCCTTCCTCTCGGTAACACCTTCTTAGGGTCGATTCGGGATTGGCATTGTTCTGTGCTCCCTCCCTCGTTGAAGACGACGGCATGCTATGGCAAAGAGAAACTAAGGTGCGATGAAACTTAGGGCTTACCAATGTGGGTCTCAGAGAACCATCAAGACACTGAGGGAGGGAGGGCGGCGGCTTCGAGGGGAGGGACGTGCGTCTTCGATGGAGGCGCTTCGAGGGATGGAATCGCCAGGGATGGAATCGGCTATGGAATCGCAGAGGGAGGGAATGAGGAATGAAAAAGTTCAGAGGGAGGGAATTGAGGAGAGTGAAACTGAAGGGGAAGTGCGGGAAACTGAGTGGTTTTGGTTTTTAAACCAAACGATGCGTTTTACTTCCACATCAGCAGCCATTTGCAAGCAGTTTGCATGAGGCGCTTGTACACAGCATTTTTCATTTTTTAATAAATAGTACTTATTAGTAGCGTTTTTAATATCATCACAATTGCGAAGCTTTCCTTCAATCTTTTCTCTCTTAAATTTTGGAGTTAGATTTATACGGCTTTGTTTCTTTTTGAATTCAAGCGTGTAACCATGTTTGCAAGTGATTATTAAGCTCTTAACGTTTAGTGCTTTATGGGTATTAAAACGTTGGTTGTTTGAATTGCCCATTGCCGTTTGGTTGATTAAACTGTCTACTATTCATTATATTGCTTTTTCGTTGAATTGCTGTTGGAATTCAGTTGGGTAGATACATTTTTAGAGAAGAGAAAAAAAAATTAAGTAGATACATTTTTGAGAGTTTTTACTAGACAAAAGAGAGGTGTTCTTTTAGTGGATTTTTGGGTTCAACCATTTGTGCAGAGTAGGTTTGAGCTATATGATTATCAGTTGAATTGTTGTATCTTAGAGGAGATAAGTCAATAAGAGGTTTGCTTCACTGATTCATTTGAAACTTTGTATACCGCATATGGTTTGAATCTCCTTAAAAAGAACGAGATTTCTGTGCCTCAATCCAAACTTGTTTCGTTTGAATGTTAAGTTCATTGTAATTTTTATTACGTTATTGTGTATTTCACTAACAATTTTAAGGAGCTTTTAGATGGAGCCTACAACTGAAAAATACATGGAAAGCTTTGGAGATCTCAATAAGCCATTCCATTCCAAGGGAGTCAATTTGAAAAGATGGAAGTGCAAGGTGCTCTTCTATGTAAGCCTGTTGAACGTCTCATATGTTCTCACGACAAAAGTAAATTTTAGTTTATGAAAATGGCATTTTGCCTAAAGGTTAGATTTCAAGTAGTTTTTTGAAGCCACAAAGAAAGAATTTCAAAAAATTTAGTATACCTCACAAAAAGCGCTTTCCAAGCCAAAAGGGTAAGAATCAAGGACCCCCTTCACAAAATCTTTCTTGTTTTGTCTATGACAAAAGTGGGCAATATGCTCGAATTTGTAAGTTTTGAAAGCGAGAAAATAATACTTAAGTTAATGTAACTGAGTAACCATTTGTAGCAATGATTATTGACATTAACATGGTTCGATTTGTTGAAGGGTGGTGGACAGATTTTGATGCCAATTGGCATGTCTGCTATTATAAAGGGTGGTTAAAAAATTATACTCCCTTTGAAGAAGAGAAACTATTATGCTTGGTAATTCATATTGTAACTTATCCAGGGGGTTTATTTTTTCTCTCCGTACACTTCTTCTCTTTGGATGGGTGTCTGATGGTAATATTGGTTAATGCTATCCATGAAACGTGTAGTGATCAAGTCTAAGTTGTTTGAGGTGAGAAGGGATGGTCAATATGTTCTATTGTATGAAAAATGTTGGAAAGTGGTGAAGAATATGAGAGTGGGGTTGGAAACAACTTGGTGGTTTCACAGAGCTTTGGAAGGGTGCTTGAAGGCAGCGGGCAAGGGGTATTATTCTACCCACAGGGATGGGGACATGGGCTATATTGTGCAATGGTGATCCAAGTCCAGAGGTGCATACTTGGCTTTGGTGGAGTATGGAGGAGGGGGGCGGTGGAGCTTCATCTTCATCCTAGAAGATAGAAATGGTGTGGGTTGGAGGAACTTAATGGTAGCATTGCAGGAAGTTGGTGGAGGTGATGGTTCTGGGCTGAAAAAGAGGTCGGAGTTAACTCAGCTGTCGAATGGGGAGCATCGTTTGTCGTATATGGAGGCACTCTTAGGTCGGAAAGAGGGGTCTCGAATGTGAAGAGGGCTGAACTGATAGAGTTGTTGGTAGGGTCAGAGTCGTGAAGGGGAAGACAAAGTTGTTGGTCCGTATAAGGAAATTATCTCTGTCTTGTCAGTTATGGAAAGGTAGATGGGTGAGTTGACTGATAAAGTTCAGTGGCTGAAACGATGTGTTTTGGGGCAGGAATTTGTGGGTCTCGGTTTAAATCAATCAAGGGGGCTTTACTGAAATGGGCTAGGGTCAGCCTAGAGGGCCCATTGAGGCACTGAATGGGAAGGGGAAGGGGAAGTTCTCGTCTGGAGGGGAAGGGGAGGTGGGCCTAGGCGATGGGCCTCAACCCATAGCAATGCAGCTTGGAGATGGAGGTCGCGTCTGGCGAAGGAAGATGCAGCCTGTGGTTGGCCCATCTGCAAGTGGGCCCAGGCCATCGTAGTCGATGAGGCCTCAGGCGACCTTGCCGCAGGACGTCGCTTCTTTGGTGGTAGCCACAATGCCGCCGACAACATCTACAGTGGACAACAAACCCTCACAGAAAGGTTCGATGGAGGTCGTCGATGGTATACCTGCTATCCAGTCATCGGGACCTGCATAGACAGGTGCGACGGAGGTCACCGACTCCCCTTCAACGTCATTGCAGCGGCTCTGTACACTAGGGAGTGTAGTTTCAGAGGAGATGGTTGCGGATCCAGATCCAGTATCGCAGACCATTCTCTTGTCGAGGAAGTTGGCATGCACACAAACCATGCCGTCTGTCACCTGCAAATCTTCTGGTGTAGCTCAGGCAATGCCCCTAGCGTCGGAAGTGGCAGAGGGGGTTTTGGAGGCACTAGAGGTCAATAAAGATGGGTCCTTTGGGAAACTTTTGGAGGATGGGGAGTTGGATGAGGGGTGTATCACTCGGGAGCTGTGGTTGGTGGATATGGAAGGGGGAATTGATGGGGGTCCCGTGTCATCATCAGTGGTGGTGAAGGAGGCTGACTCTAGGGTTCAGTCAGAGGATCAGCTTATGGTCAGCAACATTGAGGGTGATAAGGATGAGTTGGAAAGTCCTATCCCATTACGCACTATCATTCCAAAACCAGTGTATAATTTACCACCCGACTGGTTGTTAAAAACAGTAGAGGAAGTTCAAGAGTGTGTGGGAATATCGTTTGTTGGGTATGAAGACCAGTTTAAGGCCCTTTTGATTGCGATGGAGGCAGGGAGATCTATAGCCCTAAAATCAGCAGCAAAACGGGACTAGGAGTTGAAACATCTCGAAAGCTTTATTAATTACAACAATAAGGAGGGGAGTGTGGGTAGGGAGAGGTTGAAGGGTAAGGGGATTTCGTTTTTTAATGAAGCCTAAAATCCTTTCTTGGAATGTAAGGGGGATTAATGACGTGAATAAACGTCTCCGCATTAGATCCCTCCTTCGTAGTTGGAAGGTTGACATTGTTTGTCTTCAAGAGACTAAGTTGTGTGGTGTTGATAGATACATAATTTGTAGTGTGTGGGGTTGCTCCTTTGTGGGGTGGTGTTATTTACCTTCAACGGGGGCTTCGGGAGGTGTGTTGGTGATGTGGGATAAGAGAGCGGTGGAGATGGTAGAGGATTGCATTGGGGTGTTCTCAATGGCTGTATCTTTTAAGAACATTGAGGATGGGTGGATGTGGGCATTAGCGGGTGTGTATGGGCCCAATGTAGATAGAGATAGAAGTCTTTTGTGGGAGGAATTGGCGGGTCTTCATCCCTTATGGGATTTACCTTGGGTTTTTTGTGTAGATTTTAATATTGTTCGGTTTCCTAGTGAAAGGGCGAGGGCTTCTACGTCATCAGGTGCAATGGAAGCATTTTTAGAGTTGATATTTGACTTGAATCTTGTGGATCTTTCGCTGGTTGGAGGGGCCTACACTTGGTCCAATAGTCGAGGGGGGTTCCGGCTAGATAGAATTTTAGTCTACTCTTCTTGGGAGACACACTTTCCGGACTTGAGTCAGAAAATGATGCCACATGTTTGTTCCGATCATTTCTCAATTTTACTTGATTGTGGTGGTATTCGTGGGGGTAGACGTTCCTTCAAATTTGAGAATATGTGGCTGGAAGTTGAAGGATTTGTGGAGAAGGTAAGGGATTGGTGGGACAATTATTCTTTTGAGGGTACCCCTAGTTTCATAGTGGTGGGTAAACTTAAAGCCCTTAAGTATGATTTAAAGAGCTGGAATGAAGAAGAATTTAGACATACGGAAGTGCAAAAAAATATCCTTTGGGGTGAGTTGAAGGCTTTGGAGGAAAGGGTAGTTAATGTGGATTCTTTATTAAGGAAGAATGTGGTGGTGATCGATATTAAGAAAGTTTTGTTGATGGAAGAAATATCTTGGAAGCAAAAATCAAGGGCACTTTGGTTGAAGGAGGGAGATAAATGCACTAAGTTCTTTCACAAGGTGGCCAATTCACATAGGCGCAACAATGCTATTGAAGTCCTTCATTTTAGTTCAAATGTGCTACATTCTCCCGAAGAAATCCAAAACCACATAGTGCAGTAATATGAGGATCTCCTTGCTGAAAAAGTAGAATGGCGTCCCAAACTTGATGGTTTACTCTTTGATCTGCTGGATTTGGATGTAACAGGTGGGTTGGAGAGGCCGTTTGATGAAGAAGAGGTGCATCTCGTGGTGAGAAGTATGTGTAGAGACAAAGTCCCGGGTCCGGATGGCTTTTCTATGGCTTTCTTTCAAGAGAGTTGGGACATAGTGAAGGAGAAAGTGATGCAGATTTTTCATGCTTTGCATTCTAGTCAAAAGTGTGAGAAGTCACTAAACGCCACCTTCATTGCACTCATCTAAAAAATAGTTGGTGCATATGAATTGAAAGACTTTTGGCCTATTAGTTTGGTAAGTGGGATATATAAAATAATATCAAAGGTGTTAGCTAATCGTATGAGTTTGGTGATGAACAAACTCATTTCCAAACCTCAAAATGCATTTGTAAGGGATCGGCAAATCCTAGATTCAGTTTTGATAGCAAATGAGTGTTTGGATAGTCGATTAAGAGAAGGCACCCCTGGGGTTCTTTGCAAGCTCGACATGGAAAAGGCTTATGACCATGTTTGTTGGGATTTTCTCCTCTATATGCTTAGAAGATATGGTTTCGGGGATAGGTGGTGTGAATGGATTAAACATTGCATCTCGATTGCTCGGTTCTTAGTCCTAGTCAATGAAAGACCATGTGGTTTTTTTCAATCTTCAAGTGGTTTGAGATAAGGGGACTTGCTCTTTCCTTTCCTTTTTATTATTGTAATTGAGGCATTGAGTCCTATGGTGGAGGCTGCTGTAAGGGGGGATTTCTTGCTGGTTTTTCAGTGGACAACAATAGTAATACCAGCTCCATTTCTCACTTACTATTTGCAGATGATACACATTTTTTATGATGCTGTTAGTGGCCAAATTCAAGCTTTAAGGGCAGTTTTGTTGTGTTTTGAAGCTGTTTCGGGACTCAAGGTGAACTTGGAGAAGTCGGAGTTAGTTTTGGTGGGGGAGGTGAATAATATAGCCTCTTTAGAGAAGTTACTAAGTTGTAAAATTGCCTCTCTCCCTATGAAATATCTTGGACTCCCGTTGGGGGCGTCTTTCAAAGCAAAGAGCATTTGGGATGGAGTGGTAGAGAAGGTTGAGCAACGACTATCGGGCTAGAAACGGCTATATCTATCGAAAGGGGGGAGATTAAGCCCCATCAAAAGAACTATTTACAACCTTCCTACTTACTATCTTTCTTTATTTCCATTACCGGTAGGTGTGGCAAATCGAATAGAAAAGTTGTTTAGAGCTTTCTTATGGGGTGGCATGGGGGAGGAATCCAAACTTCACTTTGTGAGTTGGCAAAGGGTGATCTGTGCTATTGCGAATGGGGGCTTAGGGGTGAGAAATTTGTGTTTTAACAAGGTACTATTAGGGAAGTGGTTGTGGAGGTACCAAATGGAAGGGAACTCGCTGTGGAGAGAGGTTATTGATCATAAGTATGGTTGTGTGTGGGGGAGATGGTGTTCTAAAAAGGGTAGGGGGTCTTATGGAGTAAGCTTGTGGAAATTCATAAGGAAGGGGTGGAACACCTTTGAAAAACATCTCAAGTTTGAGGTGGGTGATGGAGCACGTACCCGCTTTTGGTTTGATGTATGGAGTGGGGAGAGTCCTTTTTGCATGGCTTTCCCAATTGCTTTTAACTTGGCTGGAAATCAACAAGCTCCAGTTTCAAAAGTTCTATGTCGTGCCAATGGGACGGTCACTTGGAATGTCACTTTTACAAGAAATGCTCAGGGCTGGGAACTTGAAGAACTGGCAGTTTTTTACAGTTACTTGTATTTAGCAAAGCTAGGGGCCAATGGGGGTGACCGTATGTTGTGGACTAACATGAGGAAAGAACAGTTTACTGTTAAATCCTTCTACAAGGTCCTGACAGTCCTACAGCCCACTTTATTTCCATGGAAAAGTAAATGGAAGGTTTTAGTTCCATCTAAAGTTGCTTTTTTTACTTGGACAGCTGCTCATGGGAAGATTTTGATGGTTGATAATTTAAGAAAGCGAGGTATGATGGTTACTGAGTGGTGTTACATGTGTAAAAAGAGTGGAAAATCGGTAGATCACTTACTCTTACATTGTGAGGTGGCTAGGGAGCTATGGGCTGGTATTCTTAGTAGAGCTGGGTTGAATTGGGCTATGTCCAAGAGTGTGATGGATCTATTAGCATGCTGGAATAGATCTCATAGTAGCGTCCAACTAGCAGCCATGTGGCGGATGATTCCCTTGTGCTTAATGTGATGTTTATGGTTGGAAAGGAATGATAGGTGCTTTAACAACAAGGAGCGTACAGCAGGGAAAATTTGGAACTTTTTTGTATTCTCTCTTTTCCAGTAGTTTTCTGCTATTGTATTGAAGGGAGTGAATGTTCATGAGTTTTTATCTTCTTTCGAGCCTACTAGAATGTAATTAGGTGTCTCACCTTGTATACTTCCTGTGTATTTGGATATTGCTTAGTTTCATTCACATCAATAAAGCTTATTACTTATATAAAATAATAATAATAATAATAATAATTCAAGTAAAATCAAGGTTGTTGGAAATTGTGAGGTCAAGTTGAAATTCACTTCTAAATGTATATTGATGCTTAAAGATGTGCTCTATACACTGCCTATGAGGAAGAATTTGATGTTGAATTTTTTGCTCAACAAAGCGAGATTCAAACAAACTATTGAATCTGATCAATATGTTATTAGGAAAAATAAAGTTTTTATAGGCAAAGGCTATGTTTGTAATGAAATATTTAAATTAATGTTGAGAATAAAAACTGGAATGTTTTTGTTTATATGCTTTCTTCTTTAAATTTTTGGCATTCACGTTTATATCATACGTTGGAATACTTGCTGTACTCAAAAGTTTTAGTGATGCCGATTGGAATATTTTGTCAAGTGATTTTCTTTCAACTACTGGTTATATGTTTACCTTGGGTGGTGGTGTTGTATGTTGGAAGTTTAAAAATCAAACTATTATTGCTAACTCAACCATGGAAGCTGAGTTTATAGCTTTAGCTTTAGCAAGTGAGGAAGCAAACTGGTTAAGAGATTTATTACATGAGATTCCCTTGTAGGAAAAACTAATTCCACCCATATTAACTCATTATGACAGTACTGCTACAATTGGTAAAGTACAAAACCGTTATTATAACAGTAAATCCAGATCCCTAAGAAGTAAACATAGTACTGTGAGATCTCATTTGATTGATGGTTTTATAAATGTGGATTATGTTGAGTCTTGTGATAATCTTGTAGATCAACTAACCAAGGCCTTGAGACTTTATCAAAATTTGTTGTTTGAACTCTTGCCAACATACTAACATCTCCATAAGGCTCACCAACTGCATATGGTCACCACTCACCTCACATGCTACCATATTTTGCATCTATCAACGACCACCACAATTCCATGGAGAGGGATGACATAATTCCATAACTATTTCACCACCAATGCTTTATTGATAAAAGCAATTTTTCGACCCACAAATTTCTTGGAGAAGCTGCAACACCCCGCCTAATTAACCATTAGGATTAACCCTTAAATGCTCGAGATTAAGTTTATGATTTTGGGCTTTAAATATTTTTTTAATTATTTTATTTACCTACTTCAAAGTTGATAGTGAAATTAGTTTAGATCTTGACACTTAGTATCATTAAGCAAATGGTTAGAGAAACAAGCTCATTAGTGATACTTGAAATGCCTTTTGGACTTTATAATATTTATGGGCCAAGCTTCAGAAGCATTTAACCAAGCCTCTTATGAATTCAAGATAGCCTGGGCCCAAGTATAAAGAAGGCTTAAGGCCTTTGGGCCAAACTTGGTGTAGAATCGACCCATGGCCCAATTAGGTCAAGACAAGCCTTTTCAAGCCCTTCCTTTGTGGACTTGAGGCCTCTTTTAATCCCTTAAAATCTGGAAATAAGGTCCCCTATCACTTAAGTCCAAAAGCCTATGAGCCCTTGACCTACACTCATGGCCCTTTTAAGCCTATCAAGGCCTAAAAGCCTTGTCTTCTATTTTTACACTTCCAATTAAAAGCCCAATGCATCATACCATGGGTATCTTTAAGCTCATATCATACCTAAAATGTCCAAATTAAGTTTTGAAAGTGTGGCGCCCCCAACTTCCATGTACGGACACACACGGAAATCGAGACACCCGGGATGATGACAACACGGTCACGCACCCCATCGACATGTGCTGAGTGTGTGCAATGCAACACGTGTACAATCAAATACGCAGCGGAACGGTAAAGTCAAATAACTAAGTACCAGAGTTTAATACAATATCAGAGTACTGAAAATCCACATGTCAACATAATACAATTTTCTTGTTCATAAAACAACCTCAAATAAAAATACAAATACAACATAGAATATGATCTTCAACACAAAATAAGCCATGTCCCTACTCCTCAGGCGGAGCCGCATCCTCGGGCTCTGCCTCATCAAAACCTGCATCGAAATCTACAGTTCCACAAAAATGGAACCGCAGGTAAGTAAAACCCAGAAAACTCAAAGACAATAAATATATTTAAACAACCAACTCTATGCATGCTCATGATGACCCAAGCGTAAAAACCCGAGAAAAACACATTTCTCAAAAACACAATTTTCTCACTCACGCCAAAAACACCATTTGGCATTGATTAACAAATCCAGGAATAATTCCTTTAATTCCAATTTTAACCGTATGCACCATGGCCTCCCCTAGGGACCATCCACATACTCTGGCTTCCCATCTTCACCCCACGGGTAACGACCGTGCAAGTGATACATGAGTGATGCCCAGTTCCGCGCCCACCGCGTACATAGCCAGGCATCCTCTGACCCCCGCCAGCCCGAGGAGTCACGGAGTCGGATCGAGAGCGCTACCATCTCGTCCAAGTCCCGGGCAAAAGCCCCAGGGGACGACACTCAGTATATTCCGCTCCCGAGTGTCCAGAGGAGCTCCACCGAGATAATATCCCATCTCGGCTTGGGGGTGATACACACGCACCCAAAAAGCCTTAAATATAATTTTATAAAACACACACGCACCCACGCATGCGTGCACAATGCCATGAAATCAACAACCAACAGTTATCAGCTCAATCAGATAACCAATTCACAGTTTATAAAACAAGTTAGTGCAAAAATATATTAAAGTCTTAAAAGTCTTTTGGAGAAATACTTACAGTGCTTTAAAATAATTTACGGAGGATCACGGAGGAACTGGAAGCACCAAATCAGCAACTCCACAGTGTAAAAACACTGTGGCCGAATACACTGTAAACCCAAATTTGCACGGAGTCAAACGAAGACTTGAAATTGATAGGGTAGGGCCTATTGAGGTCGGTGAAGCTAATGGTAGTGAAAGTTGGCCGTGGGTGGCGGCCGAAATGGTGGTTTAAGGCCGAGAATAGCAAATCGGAAATGGAGCTCGCACGGGCGGCTCCGGCGACGGATCGGGGCTGGGTTTGGGTGGAAAAGCTTGGTATTGGGCCGGTGAAGAAGTGGTGAAGAAATGGTGGCCAATGGTGGCCGGACGGCGGCGGAACGGCGAGGAGAAGCCTACGGCTTCGCACGGCTCTCGGAGGCTAACGGCGGCGCGGCGTGGGCTGAGATTTGGAGGGGTAGGTCGCCGGCAGGTGGGGAAGCCGGTGGTGCCGGCGGTGAGGGCCACGGCCGGCCGGAGGCGGCGCCGGTGGCTTAAACTCGATCGGACGTGAGAGAGAGGAGAGAGAGAGTGACGCGGGGGCTGGGTGGTCCGACGGGGAAGAAAAAAAAAAGAAAGAAAAGAAAAGAAAAGGAAGAGAAAAAGGAAAGAGGAAAAAGAAAAGATAGGGGAAAAGAAATGAGGTCCAATCCTCACCACTTTCGAGTCACAACTGATCCTCAAAACATTATTTTTAAACCAGTAAATTAAATAAAACAAAATAAACTCAAAACTAATTAAAATAAATATTAAACTCCAACAATAAACATACTTTAAAATAAAAGGAAATTAAATCATAGAACACCAATTAAAATTAATCAAACGCAGTGAAAAGCTTTAAATAAAACAACAATAATTTTAAAACCCATAAACGAACCAATTTAAATCAAAGATCAATTTAAATCTGAAATAATAATTAATAAGAAGAAAGCCCAATAAAATATTATAAAATAATATTTTAAAACTCCCAAAATACTAAAACTAGAGAATCAATCATTAAATTAATTAAAATAATCCTTCATTAAAATCTACTAAAATACGGGGTGTTACAATCTCCCCCCCTTAAAATAAATTTCGTCCTCGAAATTGTAGAGTCAAACATCAATGCTAAAGACAGGCATAAGATGCGACTAAAAGTAGGCTTAAGAGACATACTACCGATCAATCACACGATTACGGATATTGTTCCATCATATCTGCTTTTCTTTTCCAAGAGAAATCTTAAGCCAGTAGATCATCCCAAGCTACCTTCTCCAACGGTATCGACTTAGATCTCAACATTTACTTCTTCCAATTTACAACCTGCGTCGGGGCAACCTCATAAGTAAGGTCAGGCTGAAGTTCGATGCGTCTTGGGTCGACAAAGCGCACCTCTTGCTGACCAAAACTTTTCTTGAGGACACATGGAACACAACAAGAACCTTTCCAAAATACTTTGGCAAGCAATCCTGTAAGCAACAGCCCCATTCATCTCCAAAATCTGAAAAGGTCCTACAAATCTTGGGCTAAGTTTTCCTTTCTTACTAAAACGCTTAACGCCTTTCATAAGAGAGACTTTGAGATAACCCAATCACCTTCCTCAAAGGACAAGTCTCTTCTCCTTGAATCCGCATAACCATTCTGACAACTTTGCGCTTCCGCCATAATAACTCTTATCACTCGAACTTGATCTAACATCTCTTATAATAACTCGGCCCAATTAAATTACGCTCACCAACTTCATCCCAACACAAGGCGATTTGCTCTTCCTTCCATACAACGCTTCATACAGAGTCATCTGAATGGAGGCATGGAAACTACTATTATAAGAAAGCTCCATAAGCAGCAAATGATTTTTTCAACTTTCCGAAATTCCATGACACAAGCTCTCAGTATATCCACCAAGGTCTGAATAGTACGTTTAGATTGACCATCAATTTGAGGATAATAAGCAGTACTGAACCTCAAATTAGTGCCTAACGCTGCCTGCAAACTCTTCCAAAAACGTGATGTAAACCGCGGGTCCTTATCCGATACAAAACTCTTGGGTACTCTATACAACCGCACCATCTCTTTATCATACCACCGATTCAGCTTTCCCAAAGAATCGATATTACTGATAGGCAACTCGATCAAACGATCAGCAATCCCCCAAACGATCAGAAATGAACGCTATGAGTCCTCGGAGAAATCCATAGAAATGTCATCCCACTTCCACTCAGGAATAGGGAGAGATTGAAGTTTACTAACGGGTCTTTGATGCTCAGCCTTAACTTGCCAGCACTTGACACATTTCTCAATAAATATGGAATATCCAACCTACTCGCACCAGGAGACCAACCTACTCGCACCAGTCTCCTAGTAGCACATTATGATTATTACTCCTAGAGCAGCCATGTAATCCAAAATCTCTATATCCACAAAACTTTAATACAACACTCAAGGAATCCCAAGGATTAATAGCCCACTCGATAATCTTGCTATCCTCAATCGACTCATCTGCTATAACTTTCAAACCTTCATTATATTGTACCTTTGGTAACCTAATGGCCACTTCCAAAGTTAACCATCAATAACAAAATTACACATCTAAATGATTAATCTACTTACAACCATCTTCTCAAATTTCAAGTCACCACTAATTCCTCAAAATCAACACAAAAATTTAAACTCCTAACTACAACTAAAATATCACGCTCTTGCTGCGCACTCTGATAATCGTCACCTACGTGAAATTTATGTCCTCATAGAATAACACCATTGAGTATAAGATAGCTCCAAATCTACTAACCCAGAAACTCTTACGACAATTGGTAGAAAATACCCTCTTCCAAAATTATGAATTATCACACAAATTCCTCAATTAACTCATAATGCCTTAATCAAAATTAATCATCCACAAAATATGTCCATGATCATTAACAGAAAATCAATATAAATCAACCTCAGCATCTTAATTGAAAACAAGTAATATCACCCCAAAAACACCCGCTCATCTTAGGATAAGGATCATACCCTAAAAGGCTCAAATCCAATCCGGCCAACCAGTAAGAACACTTATCAACTTCTACCCAACAACCTAAACCCAAAAGCTTGCCACCTAAATTCTGAATATTATCTAATCTAACGACGGCTAAACTCACAACGAACCTCATTGACTTCACCAAAACATTAACAAAATCTACTTAGTAACTCGTCCACTCACTTATACTCCTATCAAGCTAGTAATAGCAAAACTATCTCCTTTAATAGCATAACACCATTAAACCTCAAGGCAAGCCGTACTACTCAAATCTTCAATCCACCAAAAACTATTACACAACACTCATGGATCCTACTGCTTTAATATCTCACAATACGCATCGATCTCGTGCATCCTAAGCGAAAATCAATATTCCTCCAATGTGCAAGTGACCCACCACTACTATTCCATCATCGGGATCTAAATCCTCGAAATCAACAAGAATCATTTATTAAATCTACACCATCTTTTATCCTTAAATTAGATATGGATCAAATCTTAAACCTACTATCGTAACCTCAAGTTAAAAAAAACGATCATTTCCTAAATTCAATCCGAATCTTCAATCCTCAGAAAATATCCGAGCTAAACCATTACCTTCCAAGCCAAAAGAAATGAGACTAGAACTTAAACTCTCCTGAAGAAACATTTCCATAACAGTAGCTCAACTCTGATCAACCTCATTATAACGGTAACAGACTAATCAGTCTCCAAAATAAATCAAGCTAGCACACCAAACTCGGGGAATTAAAAACTTAAATCTTATTACAAACCAGTCCTTCAAATCTGCAATTCTAAAACCTTAAACAAGATAAGAATCATTCTCCAAAATCTTCAAGATCGATGACCTTAAATCTAAAGTATTCACCTTATAAATCTTGCAAAATTCTAAAACCCCAAATGATACCAAATTGCTTATTCGAGTCGGCTAAATCTAAAACTTCTAAATTAATTAATCCCTCAAATGTTTGTTGAACCTATCACCTTAAATCTTATAAACTTATTTTCTAAAAACTATAGGA
Organism: Pterocarya stenoptera; assembly: GCA_003123785.1. Classification (NCBI taxonomy): domain Eukaryota; kingdom Viridiplantae; phylum Streptophyta; class Magnoliopsida; order Fagales; family Juglandaceae; genus Pterocarya; species Pterocarya stenoptera. The sequence continues at coordinate 23,932 of QEOT01123815.1, forward strand.
TCACAAACCTTAGATAAACCTCTCATAAATCTATCATTGAAGTTCGTTGAACTTACAACCTTCTACTCCATAGACTCAACACATACTTCTACGGAACTTAAGACCTCAAGTATCCTAGGCGAACTAAAGCTATTCTCACCTTAGCTGCAACTTGAGCTCTACTCCACAAGTCCACCAAGACCATGACGTTCCCTTCGAGTCTTGATATTAAAACAAAGCAATCACTAAGGAGTTCAGGCCTACTACACTAAATGTTCAAGCCTAACACTGACATTTACAGTCGTACCATTTTCCTGTCATAGCGTAGTCCTTAACCCACTTTCAACTCAAACAGATTAAAATATAAATATGGCAAAATAAATTAAAATACAACAAAATGCCATGAAATAAAATAGAATAAAACCAACCAAGTATAATAACATACAATAAATTAAAACAATTAAAGTAATATACCTCAAACAACATAAAGATCAAAATAAAACAAAATCTCACAAATAAAATAAAATTCCATAAATAAGATAACATATGATAAAATGAATAAAACAATAAAGAAGTACACAATAAATTAATAAAACAAATAAAATAACCAACCATAACATAAAACAATTAAAATAAACTAACAGAATAAAATAAATAAGCAAACAAAGTAGTATACAATAAAATAAATAAAACCAATAAGAACAACATACTTTAAATTAAATCAGTTCAAATCTCAACTTTAAAACTTTCTGGTACTGCACCTATGGGACATGTGGCTTTACCCAGAGCCGAACAGCTCTGATACCACCTGTGGCGCCCCCAACTTCCATGTACGGACACACACGGAAATCGAGACACCCGGGATGATGACAACACGGTCACGCACCCCATCGACATGTGCTGAGTGTGTGCAATGCAACACGTGTACAATAAAATACGCAGCGGAACGGTAAAGTCAAATAACTAAGTACCAGAGTTTAATACAATATCAGAGTACTGAAAATCCACATGTCAACATAATACAATTTTGTTTACAAAACAGCTTCAAGTCAAATAAAATACAATAAACAAAAACAGAAATGATCTTCAACACAAAAATAGCCATGTCCCTACTCCTCAGGCGGAGCCGCATCCTCGGGCTCTGCCTCATCAAAACCTGCATCGAAATCTACAGTTCCACAAAAATGGAACCGCAGGTAAGTAAAACCCAGAAAACTCAAAGACAATAAATATATTTAAACAACCAACTCTATGCATGCTCATGATGACCCAAGCGTAAAAACCCGAGAAAAACACATTTCTCAAAAACACAATTTTCTCACTCACGCCAAAAACACCATTTGGCATTGATTAACAAATCCAGGAATAATTCCTTTAATTCCAATTTTAACCGTATGCACCATGGCCTCCCCTAGGGACCATCCACATACTCTGGCTTCCCATCTTCACCCCACGGGTAACGACCGTGCAAGTGATACATGAGTGATGCCCAGTTCCGCGCCCACCGCGTACATAGCCAGGCATCCTCTGACCCCCGCCAGCCCGAGGAGTCACGGAGTCGGATCGAGAGCGCTACCATCTCGTCCAAGTCCCGGGCAAAAGCCCCAGGGGACGACACTCAGTATATTCCGCTCCCGAGTGTCCAGAGGAGCTCCACCGAGATAATATCCCATCTCGGCTTGGGGGTGATACACACGCACCCAAAAAGCCTTAAATATAATTTTATAAAACACACACGCACCCACGCATGCGTGCACAATGCCATGAAATCAACAACCAACAGTTATCAGCTCAATCAGATAACCAATTCACAGTTTATAAAACAAGTTAGTGCAAAAATATATTAAAGTCTTAAAAGTCTTTTGGAGAAATACTTACAGTGCTTTAAAATAATTTACGGAGGATCACGGAGGAACTGGAAGCACCAAATCAGCAACTCCACAGTGTAAAAACACTGTGGCCGAATACACTGTAAACCCAAATTTGCACGGAGTCAAACGAAGACTTGAAATTGATAGGGTAGGGCCTATTGAGGTCGGTGAAGCTAATGGTAGTGAAAGTTGGCCGTGGGTGGCGGCCGAAATGGTGGTTTAAGGCCGAGAATAGCAAATCGGAAATGGAGCTCGCACGGGCGGCTCCGGCGACGGATCGGGGCTGGGTTTGGGTGGAAAAGCTTGGTATTGGGCCGGTGAAGAAGTGGTGAAGAAATGGTGGCCAATGGTGGCCGGACGGCGGCGGAACGGCGAGGAGAAGCCTAAGGCTTCGCACGGCTCTCGGAGGCTAACGGCGGCGCGGCGTGGGCTGAGATTTGGAGGGGTAGGTCGCCGGCAGGTGGGGAAGCCGGTGGTGCCGGCGGTGAGGGCCACGGCCGGCCGGAGGCGGCGCAGCGACGGTAAGTCCGTTTGGACGTGAGAGAGAAGAGAGAGAAGAGAGAGAAGAGAGAGAGAGACGCGCGGGAGAGGTCCGAACGGGAGGAGAGAGAAAAAGAAAAAAAAGAAAAGAAAAGGAAGAGAAAAAGGAAAGAGGAAAAAGAAAAGATAGGGAAAAGAAATGAGGTCCAATCCTCACCACTTTCGAGTCACAACTGATCCTCAAAACATTATTTTTAAACCAGTAAATTAAATAAAACAAAATAAACTCAAAACTAATTAAAATAAATATTAAACTCCAACAATAAACATACTTTAAAATAAAAGGAAATTAAATCATAGAACACCAATTAAAATCAAAGATCAATTTAAATCTGAAATAATAATTAATAAGAAGAAGGCCCAATAAAAATATTATAAAATAATAATTTTAAAACTCCCAAAATACTAAAACTAGAGAATCAATCATTACATTAATTAAAATAATCCTTCATTAAAATACACTAAAATACGGGGTGTTACAGAAAGTTGGCTAAAACCATTAATCAACATACATGAGATTAGTGATCATTAAGCCGTGCTTTGAAACTTAATTTCATCTTAATCTTTTCTTAACCTTTTAATCTAAAATTTTCTTAATTGATTATTTCATTTCATCATACTTAGACCTTACTAATACCCTAGATAAACCTCCCCACATGTCATTAAGGAAAACGGCATATCAAATCCCAAACTTGCATCAATTGGCTCATGTGTATCTCCTTTGAGTGCATGGATTGTTTTACCCTTAGCCCAATAATTTTGTGGTATTTTCTCAAGGGTAATATGGTCCTTAGACACCTCATGAGAGCCCTTCACACCTAGAATAAGACTTGGACGAAATTGGTTTGACAAACCAAACCAATTGCACCTTTAGGCTAGTTGAGTGGGAACTGGTTGGGTTGAGATTTAACCAACCATTTGCCTTGGTTAAGCCACCACCCCACACCACCTCTAGCACCACTTAATCCCTAAGAGGCCCCATGGCAATCATGAGAAATCTGACTCAGCCTTTCCTCCCAAAGATTAACCAAAACCGAAGTCCCAAAACTGCCAAGTGAAACAACTTGAACCTGCCGGTTAGCATAGGTGATTTGCTTGACTTTTTGTCAACTGAATCATGTCCCACTACTTGGAAACCTTTGCAGGACCATTGTATCCACAGTAAAGAGGAAATTATGGTGGTTTTAGGCTACTATTCCCCCTGCACAAGAGGACACAAGCTGATGAAGGCAATCTGGAATTTCAGTAGCCACCCTCCATTGCATCTTCTTTGAACTGCACCTACATGATCACTTGACAGCCAACCCTATACCTTTTACCATCTGAAAAAGCCTTCAAGAAGCGATCTTGCACTTGCATAAATCAGCCATGATGATGAGTCAAAAAGATGAGTCAAGACAATGAACAAAATTGTCCAAAAAAAATCACTTTGAACCCATCAGCTCCATGGTTGGTTTTGTTGGTTTTTCTTCTATTTCCTCTACACCACTACTTAACCAGCAACCATAAGAGTGCTATAGCACCTGTAGTGATGAAATGATAGAGGTTTAGGGCACTATCTCATTCTGCACAAGTGACACCAAGTGATGGAGTGCAAATCTGAAAATTTCAGTTTCTTACACCATCTTCAACCAATCACCTTGGACCAAGGCCAACGTCCCCTCTATTTGGCTTCCTATAAAAGGCCATTTCACCACTTCACCCCCTCATTTCCTCCACACCTCAGCTCCAAAGCTTTCTCTTGAGTCTTAAGAGCACTTCTTCCCTTATAGAGCAATAGAGTGAAACCGAGTAGGCTTTTGGTGAGTTCTTGATTGTTCTTGAGCAAGGTTGTCTTGAGAGCTTTGAAGATCATGGAACTTGTAAGTTTTTTGCTCTTGATCTTAGCTTACATGTCAAGCTTTGTTTTCAAGTGTTGGTATAATATTTGGTGGAGTTTGGAGAAGAACATCATGCTTAGTTTAAAACCGGGTCATTAAAGGATGGTTTAAGTGTTTAAAATGTTTTAAGTGGGGATTTAGCTATAGCATGTTTTAATTATATTTTGATATGATTTATTAATGTCTTAAAATGATTATGGAATGTTTGATTCTTGGTTTAAAAGCATGCCATGATAAATTTTAATTATATCTTGTTTTGATCATCAAAGCAAGCATAGGTTTTGACTCAACTTTGAATGAAGCTTGATAACTTTCTCAACACTCAACTAAATTTCATACAAACACTTGGAAACAAAGCTTAACATGCTAACTAAGATCAAGAGCAAGAAAATTGATAAATTTTGTGGCCTTCCAAGCACTTAAGCCAGCCTTGCTCAAGAACTCACCAAAAACCTACTTGGTTTTATTCTATTGCTCTGTCAGGGGGAGAAGTGCTCTCAAGACTCAAGAGAAAGTTTGAAACTGAGGTTTTGGGGAAATGAGGGGGTGAATGGGCCTTTTATAGGCAGCCAAAGGGAAGAGACGTTGGCCTTGGTCCAAGGTGATTGTAGAAGGTGGTGTAAGAAGTTGAAATTTTCAGATTTGCACTCCATCACTTGTGTTATCTTGTGCAGACCAAAATAGTGTCCTAAACCACCATGATTTCACTTCTATAGTTGCTACATTACTCTTATGGGGGCTGGTCAAGTCGGGCATAGAAAAAATATAAGGAAAGCCAACAAAACTAACCATGGGGCTGACAGGTTCAAAATGATTTTCTTTGGATAGTTTTGCTCATTGTTTTGATTCATCCTTTTGACTCCTCATCATGGCTGATTTGTGCAGGTGTAAGGACACTTCTTGAAGGTTTTTTCTAGTGGTAGAAGGTGGAGGGTTGGCTGCCAAGTGATCATAGAAGTACAGTTCAAAAAAAGATGCAATAGAGGGTGGTTGTTGAAATTTCAGATTGCCTTAATCAGTTTGTGTCCTCTTGTGCAAGAAGAATAATGGCCTGAAACCACCATGATTTCTTCCTTATTGTGGCTACAATGGTCCTACAGTGTTGGCTAGGTTGTGGAGCATGGTTTAGTTGACAAAAAGTCAAGCAAACCATCTATGCTAACCAGTGGGTTCAAGTGGTTTCTACTTGGCAAATTTGAGCTTCAATTTTTTGATTGTTTTGGGTGAAAAAATCTGAGTCAAATTCCTAGTGACGGCCGTGGGGCCCCTTGGAGATTAGGTGGTGAAGGAGGTGGTATGGGATGGTGCTCAACCAAGGTATATGGTTGCTTAAATCTCAACCCAACCGGTTCCCACTCAAACTAGACTAAGGTGCAATCGGTTTGGCTTCTTAGTTTGGTTTGTGAAACCAATTTTGTCCAATGCTTATTCTGGATTTGAAGGGGTCTCATGAGGTGTCTAAGGACCATATTACCCTTGAGAAAATGACACAAAATTATTGAGCCTAAGGGCAAAACAGTCCATGCATTCAAAGCGGATACGCATGAGACGATTGATGCAAGTTTGTGGTTTAATATGTCATTTTCTTTAATGACATGTGGGGAGGTTTATTTAGAGTATTAGTAAGATCTAAGTATGATGAAATGAAATAATAAATCAAAAAATTTTGGATTGAAAGGTTAATAAAAGATTAAGATGAAATTAAGTCTCAAAGCATGTCTTAAAGTTCTTTAACCTCAAGTATGATGGGTAATAGTCTTAGCCAACTTTTAAAACTTAATTTGGGTATTTAGGGTATGATTTGGGTTTAAGGAAACCAATGGTATGGTGTATTGGGCTTTCAAGTTAAATTGTGAAATAAACCTAAACATGGCTTTGGGCCTTGTGGGCTTAAAGGGCCAAGTGTGTGGGTTCATGGTTTAAGGACCCTTGGGTTAAGTCTATGAATGCTCTAAGGTCCCAAAAGCCTCACTAAATTCACTAATGAGCTTGTTTTTCTAATCATTAGCTTAAAGGTACTAAGTTCCAAGATTAAGGCTAACCTCACTATCAGCCTTAATGTAAGTAATAACTCAAAATCAAAAGCCTAATCTAGAATGCTTAAGGGTTGATCTAATGGTTAATTAAGCTGGGTGTACATTTTATGATGTTATGTTATATTACCAATGCATTGAGAATGAGTTTGCAGACAACGTAGTTTCAACGTGAGTTGTATAATGATCACTAGCAGGTACTCACAGTGCATATGGAAAACTGTGACGATATCACACGTTATGATTAATTTATGAATTGCTAAAAATAATGAATTGTTATGATGAAAATATTTTCTTTTGACGATTAAAGTAAAAACGTTCTCTGAACGAAAATATGTTTTCATTTTTCTAAAAATGTTGAGGAATTTGGATAGGTGACACATTTTTCAGCATTTCATTCATTTCATATTTATCATTTTTCATGCATAATTTATCTTTGTGCAAGTTGGTTGTTAACTTACTGAAATTTTATATAAATCTCACCCATTCTGGATCCACTATCATTCCACTTGGAATGATAAAAGTTGTGTCAGGATATGAGGACGACGTATTAGATGTAGCACTGGATCCGACTGATTGAGGATGAGTCTGATCTCTAAAGGAGTCTAGATTTGATCATGATGTTTATAGCCCTAGTCCTTCATGCCCTAGAATCTCACCCATTCTGGATCCACTATCATTCCACTTGGAATGATAAAAGTTGTGTCAGGATATGAGGACGACGGATTAGATGTAGCATTGGATCTGACTGATTGAGGAGGAGTCTGATCTCTAAAGGAGTCTAGATTTGATCATGATGTTTATAGCCCTAGTCCTTCATGCCCTAGAATGCATAAAGTGATTAATTTAACTTTGAAGACTTTATTATCTAGTTGTATTAAGTTATGCTACGATTTGGCTTTGAACTTATGTTGGTTAGTAATGCATTGGGATGTTTTAGTTATTCTAACATAAGTTCTGTTTTCATCCTTATATCTGTTGCGGTTATTGCATACTGCTAGTTACATACTATGATGCATTGTATATTAACTATCATGAATGAGGGTATGTAACCTTGTGTTACATGTCCCGGCACTCTAAGTCTCCTTTCCATCCTAAGCGGAGGTTGGGGGCATCACAGAAGCTTGGGTGCAAACCTTTGATGGCTAGATTAGGCCTCGTTTGGATAGTGAAAATGTTTCATCTCATCTCATCTCATCATTATAACTTTTTTAAATTTTCACACAAAATATGACTAGATTAGTGAAAGTGAAAGTGTTTGGATGGCTAGACTAGCTCAGTTTGGATAGTGAAAATATTTCATCTCATCTCATCTCATTATTACAACTTTTTCAAATTTCTACATAAAATATAATAAACAATTCAACTTTTTCAATTTTCAAAATAATAATAATATTAAAAAATAATATTTTAATAATATTTTATTTAACTTTAAACTTTTATCTCAACTCATGTCATCTCATCTCATCTCAATGCACCATCCAAACGGCACTTTGAAACTTGAATTCATTCCCATAAGAAATCCCTCTAAAGCGTCTCAAGACGCTATGGGGTAAAAATAGAGGCAAGATAAGTAGGAAAGTTGAGCGACTCAGAGAGTACTCATAATTAAAGTATGCCTGCGGATAAATATTGCCACTCTTGCCCGTAACGCCATCCAGATGGATTTCTCCTTAAACAGCACCCCCATGGAAGACCCAGATACTTCATTGGTAGATATGATACCCTACAACAAAAATAAATGTGAAACTACCAATCTTTTCTAGCAATCCAGCTGGTACCAACTCTTTCTTGCCTAAATTGATTTTCAGTCCAGAAACAGCTTTAAAGTGAAGGTATAAACTACACAAATGATGGATATGATCCTGGGTAGCCTCGCAAAAATCAGCATTCACTGGCGAACACAAGATGAGGGGATAAAGGATTCCTTTGTTGCAAGTCTAGTGAGTACCTGAGAGAGTGCCATTTATAAAAATTGAATAATGCATAGCAGAAATACGGTGTGCTATCCACTCTTATCATCTCTCCTCAAAGCCACATCTCCCAAGTACAAGAAAAAGGCATAGCCCCAATTCACAATGTCATACGGCTTCTCCAAATCAAGTTGTAGACCATACCTGGAATCCCTGATCTGACTCAGCTATCGAGGCACTTGCTAGCTATAAGCATTGAGTCTAGAAGTTGTCACCTCTTGATGAAAACATTTTGGAATAAAATTATGATTTTACACTTTGGACCTTAAAATCGGAACTGAATAAAACTTGATAATTGTGAGGGGCATTAACACTAAAATTGGAAGTTTGACACAACTTCAGTTGTGGTTACACCAAACCGGAGGTTGGCTCAAAAAAATATTTTATTTTTTTATAGGTAATATGATGAAAAAAAATATTTTAGATTTTCGCTCTTTTAGGTTTAAATTTCATGTTGGCCCATAATCATTTATATATTTTTTTGTGACATGCTTACATTTGTTGCAGTTTGCTGGAAGTGCCCTATTCGCTACCATCAAAGAGTACAATTACAGTTATCAAGATGTGGCCTATGAACTAAATGAGCAAAAAAGTGAGAATTATACCATGCATAATTGTTTTTGAAGGTGCATGCATCTAAAAATCTGTCTTCAGTTTCCCAGATGGTGTTCACTATCCAACGTTTTACTTATTCTTAAGATTCTTGGAAATTGATATACCTTGTAGACAAGTAGACCTTTCGCATGAGATTCACTAATTAATTTCCCTTTAAATGCTATATATTAGAAATTATATTTATATGGTTATGGTAGCAATTTTTTTATTTAGAATTTCTATTTTATCTGTTCTTTGGTTGCGAGTCTTGTTTGGTTAGATTTCATGTTTTTCTTCAAACTTTGGGTCTACACAAGCAAGACTTGTAGCCTTGTAAGTAATCAGAGAGAGCAGTACCTTTTTAACTAAATTAGCATTATGGATATATGATATAATTTCATAAATAATATATTAGATTGGTTCTGATTACTGTATATATATATATATATATTTTGATTCGGGGAAGGGGGTTGAACCCAAGACCTCCATTTTGGAGGTTTGGGTGTTATGCTGTCTAGGCCATATGCCTTTGACACTGATAACTATATTGATAATGTAGGTAATTATGAATTTGTAGTGGTTTGTGCTCTTTTTCCTGCTCTTTGCTTTTATTTGATGTTTGCTTTTGTAAATTGGCTGTGTACTTGAGTTTGTCCTTTGCGCTTATAGTGTATGTGGTTATACTTATGAAGAGGGAAAAAAGATGCATCAAATTCTATTCATTAGAGCTTTTTGTAGTAGAATGTCGAATACAATAAAACATATACATCAAGTTTTTTATAGCTTTAAGCGATGGATTTTAAAAGGGTCAAGTTTTTGTTTTCCTTCAAAGGTTTATTTTTTTCTGAGCAGAATCTAATATATAGGAAAAATTGGACGATGGTTTCAAGATAAAGTTTTGGTATGATGTATGGTGCAAAGATCAGCCCCTCAAAGAAGTTTTCTTGGATCTATTTAACCTTGCCAGGGCCAAGGAAAAGCATCAACGCCAAGCAATTTACAGCTGTCCAATGGCTCTCCTCAATGGGAAATGGTGTTTACATGTGGGATTCAGGATTGGGAAGTGGATTACTTCACCTTTTTTATGCTCAGCCGTATGCTTTCATACAGAGATAGGGTGGTGTAGATAAGTTGTGTATTTTGAATCTATGTTCTAGCATTCTCCGTTTTACTTTTTCTCCTGTCTCTGCTCATCCTTCTAAGAATTTTGGGTATCAACCGCGATAATCATCCTAAATTTCTCCTGTCCTAAGAATTTTGATTGATGTGTTTGAACAAAAGGTCAGGGATAAATCTGAAACCTCAGCCATTATGGATTCTGAGTCTCTGGCTGCATGTGGTTGGCAGATGGAGTTGGTTCTGTTCTTCCAATATAAAGTTATGAACTCTCCTTGACAGCTAACCCGTTTGTGTTAAAGCTAAACAGTTCACTGGTATTAGCAGTGTCTAAAATACAACATCTCGTTTCCACTAGGAGGTAGATGATGTTATTAACTCTCTTTTCTTATGCAGGGTTCCGCATCTTTTCTTTTATGACTCTTTCCTTTTCGTTCGGTGGCCAATAGTTGGCATAATCTTTGAAATATATGGTTGTATTGTCCTCTTTTGGTCACCTTCTGGTCTGATCCCCAAGTTCCAAAATAGATTGTTTCCCTCATGTGCAGCTTCTAAATATTCTTTTTAATTGATGCACAAATAGCCGTTTTTGTTCCTGTATCCGATTCCAGTTTTAGGATGGATTATGCAGTATCCTTCTCTGGTAAGTTTTTTATATGCTGTTTCAACATTCAGGATTCCCCCCCCCCCCTCCTTCTCTCTTTTCTCTCTCAATTTGCAATTTGCCTGCACATCATTCAATCCTACTAGTAGTAATGGCGTAGTACACAGATTGAGCATCCTCCTGAATAGCACACATTCCAACTTACAGTCTGAGGTAACCTTTAGAGCTAGATTGGCGGCCGTGGCTGGCTTCCCCCAACTAGTGGATATTTGCCTCTCGAATCTTTGCAAACTACATTGTAGATATAACCGAGTATTCACTACTAAATTTGATATCCATAAATACTAAATTTCGTATCCAGAGGCATGGGAAACACTCTCCACATTGTATGCACAACTTTACATTATTATATCAAAGTTTCAATGTTTCAGGTGCAAACAGTTGCAAAGAATGGATCTATGCGTATTGTTCTTTTGATCTTTCTTACTAAATAGAAATAAGTGCATAATATTACTGTTTATGTAATTTTTTGAACATGATGTCAATGATGATCGGATGAAACAATCAGTAGAAATAAGGAAAAGTGAAAGAGACAATTTTAGGGTTTTGAGATACAATTTGAACCTTTGAGCCATTGTTATACATGACTCTAGCATTTAGTATTAATTGTAGGGAATATACATACATATGTGTGTATGTATGTTTGACCAGTTTCAAATAGAATAGAACTTGCTAACTAATAGAATTTAAAATGCTGTGGTAATTGGAGTCTCACTTTAGACAAGTATCCAACCTGTCTAATTCAATTTTCATTTATGCTTTGATAGTTGTTCTTAGGAGGTCCAACTCTTCAGATACTCCAATTACCTTTAACACTAGAGTAACTGGTTTGGATTCAGAGATGAGATGAGATAGACGGTTTTAGATAAAAGATAAAAGTTGAAAAAAAATATTATTAGAATATTATTTTTTAATATTATTATTATTTTAGAATTTGAAAAAGTTAAATTGGGATTTGAAATAGTTGAATTGCTTATTATATTTTATATGAGAATTTGAAAAAATTGTAATGATGAGATGAAATGAAACATTTTCTGAATCCAAATGGGGTAAACAATTCTTATCACTTCTTGATTATTATACGACTTCTTCAAACAAATGATATAGGTACTTCATCTCAGACTAATGTTCCAAACATTTTGTCTCAATCAAGTGGTTCTTCCTCATATATTTATTCAGTTCTTTCTTCCTCCAATATTACCCACTTTATTTCTTTAACCACGCATTCCACTCCTTTTTTTTGTTCACTGGATTCTTGTTAAAAACATAAACTTGAGCAATATTAGAGGGAGAAAGAACAGAACAAACATGTGAAGAAGAATTACCCAATTAGTTTGAGGCGAAGTACCTAGATGAGTAGCTAAAGCAAGCTTGTCATAAATCTTAATAATAGTTGTTGATACTGCTCTAACTAGGGTGTCTCAAGAACCGGTGACTCATGGGAAGAATTATAGCACTTTTCTTTAGCATGGCCTCTCCTTCCACAATGATTGTAAATAGTATTCACATGACGCGCCAATAGGTTTTGTATGACCCATAAACTTGAATTGCAGGACATCAAGATAAATAAAATCCTTCTACTTACAGGTCGGTATGAAGAACACATCGGACACATTATTAATGTGTCATGATTTAATTTGCAGTAGTTAAATTTTTAAATTTATTTTATAAATCAAGTCACTACCCTCTCCCTACCATTTTGTAAATTACTACTAGTTGTTCTTAATATGATGGCTTTATTAATTATCACATGTTTTTCATTATAAATTTAAATGGAGGTGCATCATATAAGGGAAAAGCATAGGGCTCCATTTTCCCCCCCTCACCCGCGCACCAGTCCCCTTCCCCCTGTCACAAACCCGCGACCTCGTCCCCAGCAAATAGTGGACATCATTCATCAGAGCCAGTTTGAGCAAATAGCCAACGTCATCGTCGTTGTTCCCGTACCTTACTCGTTGGTACACATCTTCGTCTCTCTCTCTCTCTCTCTCTCTCTCTCTCCACTTCGAGCTACTGCAGAGCTAGCGGAAGCAGAAACGACAACGATGGTGGCGTCTGAATATGTAAGAAACCTTGGGAGCAAACATGAACAGGTGGTTTCGGTAATGGTCCTCGTGGTTGTTTTTTGTTTGTGCTTAGTCATCATTCTCTTGCTTGAAGAATACTGTTGGGTTAATGAGTCTACAATTGCGATCTTGATCGTTACCTCCCTCCCTCCCTCCCTCGCTCTCTCCCTCATGGTCTTTCTTTCTGTCCACATTTCCATGTCTTAGGGTTAGGTTTACCATTGGGTTCTCAATCGAGACCACTGCCGGACCAACAGTAATCGGAAAAGCACCCATCATTGGACTACTAAAATTGCAACTTCCGGTTGGTGCCATAGGACGAAATGATGGGTGGGAATGTGAGTCAGTATCTTGATGATGGCCTAGTGCTTCCGTAGTAGTTGCTGTGACCTAGTACATGCATTTGGGAACATTTTTTGAAAAGCTCGTTCTCTGTTTGGTTGTTAAGAAAACGAAAGGAAAATGCCAAGAAATTACAAATTATTTTCTAGAATTAAAAATAAAAGGCATTCAAATTTGAAACCTTAGGCTAATTCTAGGATTTTTTCCTTTGACTAAGGGAAAGGGGGACTGGGGCATGAGGAGGGGGAGGGGGTGGGGAAAAATGAAAAAACAAAAAAAAAACAAACTTAAACTGTATTGTTGGAAAAGTTCTTACTGAAACTATCTCATTTTACTTATAGCATGTGTAAATAAAACAAGTAAAGGGTTAAGAAATTATTTCCATGACTTGAAGAACTCATCTCTATTGTGCACTCTAAGGTAGCTGATCTTGAGAGAGGAAAAACTTCTCCCTAACCCTAACTAGCAAGAGATAATAGAATCAATTAATGAGCTAACTCTATTATATTTTGGGTGAGAGAACGGCCTTCTTCATGTGTTAATATTTTTGGCTCATCCCATTATGAGTCCAAGACCAATATAAGATATATGCTAATCCATAATAAATACAATAATCTCTCACTTGGACATTATAAATCATTCTATCACAATATGAAAAGCAACCAAGCATCTTCAGGATGTATGGAAGGGTTATGTCAATCATACACCGACAGGATGTATGACGTTTAACAAGTACTCACAACCAAATGACTTAGATAAGTGAGATGCTAGTATGACGGAGGAATAATATGCAATAGTAGTTAACACTCTCATTTTCACAAGAAGCCCAACAAGTCTAAATCTAAGTGTCTTGTGTTACAACTATATTAATGCCATAAAACAAAATATTTACACGATAATGTAACACCCCACCTAAAAAGTCTGTTAAAACTTAACAATTAGTTTCCTTAATCTTAGTTAGCTGGAGATTATTATTATTATTGAGAAAAATTTTAGCATGAGAATCACATTTTTTTTAGTTAGAGTTATTGGAAGGGTTCTAGTATTATATTTTATTTTAGAATAATTGCCAAGAAGCCAATAGTGGAATGATTCTTGGTATTACTATTGGGCTAACTAAAGGGCTAAGTATGGATGGATTTAGGAATAAGCTCGAGGGTGTTTAATTAAAGGCCATCAATCACTAAAGATGTGATGGGCTAAGAATAGGTGCCATAAGCCTAGACCCATTAAGATTTATGAGTTTGTGGGCCGTTCTTGAAGAGCCCTAGAAATTAGGCCCATATGTGTAGAAGGCATGAAGCCTTTGGGCCTAACTTGGTGATAGTAAAGGCCTTTGGCCCAGCCTTAGAAAGACATGTCATTTTGACTCAATCTTGGTAGATCTTTGAGGCCTTTTATGAGCCTTCAAATATGGACATAAGGTCCACTCAATAACCCACATCAAAAGTCCACATCCAAGAGATTTACACAAATGGCCCTACAAGCCCATCAAGGCTCAAAAGCCTTGTCTTCCATTTTTACACTTCTAATTGAAGCCCACATATACCATACCATTGATTTCTCTCAAGCCCAAGAAGTACCCCACGCCCCTAAGGTCCCCACTTGATCATAATTAAACTTCTAACTTAAGTTAAGGGCATTGATCAACTTATACATGATTAGTGACATCTAAACCATGTTTTAACTTTAATTTTTCTTCAAATTATTTCTCACATTTTTTATTTGAAATTTATTGATTTTTATTACTAATTTGCATCATTCTTAGATCAAATTAGACTTGACCCAACACATGTCAATGCCCAAATCACCACAATCACCACCTTGATGCATCACTTTGCATTGCATCAATTCAACCCCTAGCCCACGGCAATTGTACCATTTTCTCAAAGAAAATTTCATCCTTTAACACTTCACATTATCCCTCCTAGTTCAGTTGTATTGATGGATGAAACTCCTTCAAGAAAACCGAACCAATCCATTGAAAACCTAGTTGAAGCTAAACCGAGTGGCATTGTGTTTTGTTTGAATTTTATGCTCTTGGTTGAGCCAACACCACATGCCACCTCCCTTTCCCTCCAATCCCCATGAGCCTCTCAAGGTCATCATTAAGTCTTGACCAAGGTTTCCCTCAAGCCAAACACCACAAACCAAAGGGCATCAAGCTTGTTTCACTCGGCAACCTCACCCTCTTCCATCAGTTGCTCACACTTGAGCACTTGGCAGCTAATCCTCTACCTTTCCTCATCTGAAAAAGCCTTTAAAGAGTGTTATGATACCTGCACAAATCATCCATGGAGGTAAAACAAAAGTGATGCAAGCAAAAGATGAGAGTGTGTCCAGATTTTCAAATTTCTACCCGACAACATCATGGCATGACTTAAATCTAAGTGAGTGGTGCACGGGGAGTAGTTATGGGGAATGAGAGCATTTAAGAGGGAGTTTGCGAAATGTGAGGTAAAGTAGGAACGAGGAGGAGAGAAAGTCGGGAGGGAGAAACTAACCTCCAGGGAATGACATCGTTTCCTTCTTCGGCAGGTTGGGCTTCACAAGGCCTGGACCTGGGCTTAGATGTTGACCTGGGTGTTACATGGTATGTTTTACATCACTAATAAAGGTGCAAGAAATATTGTTTTTCTTAAAGAAGTTTACGATGATTCGAATTTGATAGATAAATGTCCCTTGTTGTTATTTTACAATAAGTTTGTATCACTTAGTGGTGGAAAAGAGATGGATTTGCATGGCGGGATGCCTTCTTCGCAGCTGCATACTTACGAGTTGAGATATTTCTTGTGTCCTGAAAGAGAGATGTGAACAGAAAGCTGGTGGTTAGATGCATCCATTTTTTATAATGTTTTCCTTCTTGAAGAGAATATGATAT
This sequence comes from Pterocarya stenoptera, assembly GCA_003123785.1. Classification (NCBI taxonomy): domain Eukaryota; kingdom Viridiplantae; phylum Streptophyta; class Magnoliopsida; order Fagales; family Juglandaceae; genus Pterocarya; species Pterocarya stenoptera. The sequence goes on from QEOT01123815.1 coordinate 39,871, forward strand.
GATTGAGAAATTTGTTCTTTTATTGGGACCTTAGTATTCTTCGGTAACTCTTTCCTCTACTTTTGTGAAGGTGTTCGACAATTAAGGGTGTGGGATGGACTTTGATTTGAAGGTGGTTACCCTCTCTCTCTCTCTCTCTCATCCACGTGTACACGCATGCATGCACAGATATCCATTTGGGTTGGGCTGGGAATGGGATGCAAAGACCAATTTAGGCTTTCGAAGATGGCCAAATCCCTATCAGCTTCATATTGAAGGAAGGCATCTTCAGAGCTAGATGTCAATACCCTTTCTAAGGACAGTATATGTGAATATTTGATTAACAAGAACGATTTTTTTGCTTTTGTTAGCAACAAAATCCCCAAATCTTGGACTAATTGTATTATAGAGCTCTATCAGAATTTGGTCAAATATGGGTTGTGTTAATGCCTTAATTTTCACAACAGATTGGAAATGAGGAAAGAATTATCCCTGGCCCACGAGACGATTCTGGTTTCGATACGATGTTCTTCACATTCATCCATAACGTAAATAATAAATAAGCGGATAAAAGTAAATAAAGAGAGACACAAAGATTTATGTGGTTCGGCATAATGCCTAAGTTCACGGGTTGTTTGAGGGTGAAATCTATTATAATGAGTTATTTTACAATTTCTCATGGCGTCACACATTTACATCACAATGGAGGAATTTGGGGAAGATTCTTTGGAGTCGCTATGTATGGTAGAGCTTGGGTGTAGGGAGCTTCTGTGTAGGGAGCTTGTGGAGAGTTCATGTGATTTGTGGGGTATCCCCTCATATATATAGAGGTCCAACTTGCCTTGTGAATTCTTTTCCTGTTAGATGTCTAAGTCCCTTTTCTTTTAGGTGTCTGCATTTCTTTCCTCTTAGGAGTCTATTTGTTTTTCCTCTTAGGAGTCTGTGTCCACTTCCTTTTAGGAGTTTGTGTCCACTTCCTTTTAGGAGTCTAAGCCCACTTGTCCTATCTCTTATTGGCTTTAGCTCTTAACTTGATTTTCGGCCTTATCTCGAGTCTAAATTATACGTTGTTGATTTGGCCCCTATAGGTTGGATAATAAATTCACAACTTCAAAGATGGAAAAGGAAGAAGAGAAATGGAGTTGGATATTGTCAGGAACAAGGGAACTATCTGTTTTGATTCTTTGCATTAAGTGAAAAAGTGAGTGAATGTTTAGTTTCATTTGGCGATAATGCTCCACATGATGGAAGGTGTAACTTAAGCCATTAGTAAAATTCGTCTATTTTCTTGTGAAGCACCTAGACTCTAGCTTTAAGCTTTGGGCACTAAATTAGAAGTTATAATGCATATTTGCTCATAGAAGGGATGGCAAATTGTTAGTTTTATTTTTAGTATTTGGCGTTTAAAGATATAGTTATATTGTCTAGAAACGTATCCCTAATCGTTGTAGGACAATGGTGTGCGTCATTAGAAATTTCAATGGATGATTTGAGCCAGAATCCCCAATTGCTGCATATGATTCACTCTGTTGGAAGTGGCTAGGGTAGTTTGAATGGGAAAAAGGTTTAGAAAAACCTTTTCGAGGTTATGTTAAGCCTTCAAAAGGATATTAGGTGCAACCGTAATGTTAGTTGTGTATGATATAATTTTTATCTGAGATCTCTATGGCGTTTTTGAGCTACTTGAATGGGAGTAGTGGCTTAAAAGGTGAGAAACATCTATCTTAAGTGGTATTCTTGTTTCCTAGTTTGATTAGTAATGCACCTAACCTCAGGTCGGGTTAGTCCCAAGCCTTGGTAGGATGTTTTGGCCATATTAATGGAAGGTACATCTATGTCTTAGCACCATCTAACCAATGTTTGACACATCAACCTCTCATGCTTTTCCAAAGCATAGTACATACATTAAACTATTCCTAATGATAACTCAAAAAATAAGTGGTGGCTGACCAACTCTTGAAGGGGTGGTTCAACAACGTCGCGAGGAGTGGCTGCAGTGGCCGATCAACCCAGTTGCTTTTAGAGATGGTCGACCAATCCATATGGGCAGTGGTCAACCACTACACGGGATGTTTGGAGATACCATTTCGAGAGATATGTCCCTTTAGACACCTCACGTAAGGTGGGCCTCTAATAATCTTGTGGGGTGGCAAAAATTGTATATATAACTACTCATTATAGTTTGTACTTATATAAAATTATGCTTTTAACATTTTAATTTGGACATACATATAATTATTCCCTCACCAAATGAGACGCCCGTGAGCCCCATGCACTATCATCCCTACTTGTTGTCAATACTTTGCTTGGTTTTTCACAGAAATTTGAGCTTGGATTTACACGAGGTCACTAACAAGAACTGCCCACGTGCCCTTAAGAAAGGTTACCCACATCTTGCTCCACTGGCCACCCTGGTCTGACTCTCATTTTGACATGCACATGTCAAACACGACCATTGGTGCATGTGTTTCCCAAGCACCACCAAGCTCCTCAACATTCAAACGACCCTTTGTGTCCTACTTTTTAGAGTTTCATGCTCTTCTTTCCAACATGGGTTTGGAGTTCAACAACATATACCTCAAGTAAAATGTTAAAGAGTGCACTTCACAGCAATTCGACATTGGGTTGTGTTAAAAATCACCTAAATGGTGAAATCTTCTTGGGTTTATGTTAAGAAATATTTTGATGGAACCACGGTAAAATTAGATCCCAACTTTCTTTTAAGTTGTGAAACATGAAAAGTATGGTGAATCCATGATGTTGATGATAGATCTAACTTGTAGGCCATTGTTCCTACCTTTTGCAAAATCTTGACAGGGCCAAGTACCTTGGGGGCAGCTTCAAGTTCTCGCAGTGGACGACGGAAAGTTGCTAGTTGGGTTGAAGTTTCAAGTACCTGCAGTCCCTGATCTTGAATATTTGCTCTTTCATCCTCATATCTGAGCACTTCTTCATTCTTTTTTGTGCACGCTATAGGTTATGCTTTAGTATTTCTGAGATCTGGACCCTGCTTCGTTGGGAAGCCTATACTGCTTCCAAGTGAGCTGTCCCTGGCATATAACTGAGGACTCTTCATGGCTAGTACCTGTATAGAGCTTCAAAGGGGGTAACCTTAGTTGATAGGTGTCAGATAGTGTTATACCACCACTCAACAAGAGGAATCCAATGGGACCAGCCCTTAGGACAGTTACCTGTGAAGCACCTTAAGTAGTTTTCTAGGCTTTTGTCGATTGACTCGGTCTGTCCATCTGTTTGAGGATGGTAAGCCAAGCTCATGCTCATCTAGACTCCTTGGAGGATAAACAGTTCTTGCCAAAATCTACTAGTGAGGGTGTTGTCCCTATCCGAGACAATGGAGAGGGGTAATCTGTGGTGCTTGAAGACATGTTTGAGAAATAGTTCAACCATTGTTTTAGCTATGTAGGGATGCTTGAGGGATGTAAAGTGGATATATTTAGTTATCCTGTCTACTATCACCCATACACTATTGAAGCCATTAGAATTTGGGAGTCCCTCCACAAATTTCATTGTGATATGTGTCTAAGGTTGGTTTGGTATAGGCAGGGGTAAAAGTCTACTAGGAAGGGTGTTGTCTACATTTACAAATCATAGTTTTTGATGAACTAATTGACATCCTTCTTTTTGCCTAGCTAATAAAAATCTCTCCTTAATTTGTGAATAGTCTTGTCAAAACCTGCATACCCCCCCCCCCTCGAAACTATTGTGCATGAATTCCAGCAGCTTATTCTTGAATGTTTCTTGGTTGGGAATGTAGAGTTTGTTCTTGTTTAAGAGCATATCTCCCTTCTCTCCCTTCATAGAAAACTCAGTGGGTAGCTGTTTTTCCTTGAAGTGGGTTATTAGTAGGGCTATAACCGATCCGAGCTAAGTCGAGCTTTTAGTTATCGAGTCGAGCAGGACTCAAATAACTTGAGTTCGAGTTTGCGCTCGAGTTGAGCCAAGTTCAAGCTGATCAAACACGAGCTTGAGTTGAGTCGAGTTATTTATCAATCTTTGTTTGTGCTCTTTAATGAGCCTAAGTCGAGCCAAGCCAAGTCGAGACACTGTAGTATATAATGAAACTACCAAGTTCTATGAACTAACTATTACACATTATAAAATATATACTATAATTAATCAATTAAGTACTTAATTAACTAACATATAATTATGAACTATATTCAATATATAGATATAAATGACTAGGCATAAGTAATTGAGTTGCATACTACATATTTAATTATAAAGGTAACTATACTTATGCTATTAAATTTAATATGTATAGAAGCATATATATGTATATATGTGTGTGTGTGTGTGTGTATAAGAATACTAATATATATAAATAAATTATATATATTCAATAATTTATGGACAAACTCTAATCGAGTCGAGCAAACGAGCTAAGTCAGACATGAACGAGCGAGCCTTAATGAGCCTTAACTGAGTCAAGTTTAATCGAGTATGTGTCATTTACTAATCAACTGGGTTTCTACTTTCACGATCGAGTTTTGTTTTCAAGAGTTGAGCTCGGTTTAACCAAACGAGTATCATGTGAACAATTGTACATATTGGGTCATTTACTACCCTAGTTATTAAGTTCTAGACTCAATCATCACTAATATATGTTGTCTTCAATTCCTCCATCCAATCTATGATGGGAAAGGATATTAGAGTCATTAGGTTATGGACTCAATCATCACTAACTGGACAGGGCATCAACCACCCTATTTTCTGAACCCTTCTTATATTCTATTATGAAGTCATAGCCTAATAATTTAGTAATCCATTTCTGTTGGACATGGGTGCCCACTTTCTTATCCAACAAGTATTTCAAGCTCTATTGATTAATTATGATTATGAAGGGTTGCCCCAACAAGTAAGACGTCCATTTTTATATTTCTGAAAGCAATGCAAAGAGTTCTTTTCATATGTAGACATTATTACTGAGCGTTTGATGATACATAGGAAGCAGGTCTAATTACGGTTATACCCTTTTTCTCTCTACATGAATGTTAGGGTTCTTGTTTGCGTCTGCGTGGTTCCTTCATGACTGGCTGCATGACAGCCGCAAATTGTGGCACTGGGCGGCCTTCTTTTACTAAACTGGTGGCTGCCGTCCCTCAACCCATTCTTGAATTGATGTTGCCATCTAGACCTCTAAAAGTGTTGGATGGAGAAATCTATTTTCAGTTCACGCAAGAGGAGATTACGACGTCAGCGGAACCATTTTGTTTTTCAGTGATTCTTAAGTTTCTGAAGCAGCGTCCATCCTTGGATGCAATCCATGCATTCATACATCACCGTTGGGGTCTTTCATCACCTCTAGTTGTTTCTTCCATGCGAAGGCCGAGAAACATCTTTGTTCGTATGACAAATGAAATTGACTTCACAAAAGTGCTGTCAAGAGATGTGTGTGAGATCAATGGTAGTTTTTACTGAGCATTTCATTGGACTCCAGACTTCTCTAAGGATGAGGAACCATCTAGGGTACCGGTATGGATCTCTCTCCCCGGGCTCCCTCCAAATTTTTATAGTGAATCTTTTTTTAACATCTTAATGGCTCTGATCAATACTTTCATTCGTCGGGATAATCCGACAAGGTGCGCCACGAGAACAGATGGGGCAAGGCTATGTGTTGAGGTTCATGCTGCCAAACAACCTCTCTCATTTCTGGATTGGAGTTTCGGGTTTGCCATCTAGCAGAAAACAGGAAGTAGTTTATGATACACTACCTGTGTACTGTGGTAAGTGCCGCATGCAAGGCCATAACTCTAAGACGTGTCGTGCAGATAAAAAAGAAGTGGTGGGGAAGGATCAGGGAAGGAATAAGGGGCAAAAAGGTTGACTACGAATGGGGATTTTGCTGTGGATCCGAATGGAGTTGAGGCTCCGAGTGCAAATGTGGTGCTGAGTGCAAATGTGGTGCCGAGTGCAGTGGTGGAAGATTTTTTGACTGGTTCGACAGGGGGTGATTCACAAAATGTTGTGGTCTCAGAGCCTATTTTTTCTATGGTGCAGGTAGTTGATATTGACAAAGAGTCGTTGCTTCCTGAAATTGAGGTTGCAAGGGAAGGTGATGTCGAGCCACAGGTGATTTTGGTCACAGATGCTGAAACAGAGGTCCTGGAAATAGAGGTTGTCAAGCCGAATGATGATATGGATACTGATATGCTCTCGGTTGCAGCAACGGATTTTGTGTTGGGACAAAATTATGGAGTTGTGCATGTACCACTGCTGGTGGCCTGTGAGCCTGCTGATCCGTTTGGTCAGCGAATGAGTTGGTTGCTATGGAACCGGAGGATGACTTATATGAGGACCAGCCGATTGTGGAGGACTGTGTTTTAGAGCCAGAGGCAGATTTATGCCCTGAAGTTTTTCCTCAACATAAAGACTACTTGACAGAATCTGAGGCTAATGAAGGTAAAAGAAAATATAAGAAAAAAATGTTTGTTAAAACGAGAAGTTCTTCTCGAGTTCTTGCGAGATTCTCTAGTCCGTCTCAATGATTGATCCCTTTTTTTTTGGAATGTTAGGGGTATTGGGACCTCTAAAGGTAGATTAAAAAAATTGCTTGGTCAGTTGAGGCAAAAAATTGTTGCTCTTTTGGAACCTTTTCAGAATCTTGATGTTGCTAGAAGATTGGGACGTGCTTGAAAATTTGATAGTTTCCCTTCTAATGAGGTTTGGGGGGGGGGGGAATTTTGGGTTTTTTGGGATAGTACCCTGGAGGTGAGTTTGATTAGAATGGGAGGGCAATATGTTTCTATCCAAGTAGGTGAAGGGTCTGAAACATTTGTGCTTATTGTCATTTATGCGAAATGTACCATGCCTGAACGGCTTAGTTTGTGGGACTCTCTTAGTCTTTAGAATATGAGTTCCGACCCGTGTATGTTTGTTGGTGATTTTAATATTATCAGGAATGATTCAGAGAGAAAAAGAGGTAGGCCCCGTCCTCTTAGTGCTATGGAGGATTTTAATAACTGGATTCATTAGGGGGGTTTGAATGAAATGACATCGAAGGGGAGTGCCTTTTCATGGTGCAATGGGCATTATGGCCTTGCTCGTTCTTGGGCACGGTTGGACCGTGTCCTGATGGATGCCTCTTTTCTTTCGGTATTTCCTAATGCTATTTGTTCTTACTTGTCTCGTTCTACTTTGGATCACGCTCCTACTTTTATAGAGTTCAAACAAGACCCTTTCTCTTATGGGCCATCCTCATTTCTTTTCCAACAAATGTGGGTGGAACATCATAATTTTATGGATTGTGTGCAGCAAGCTTGGTCTTCTCGTGATGTGGGTTCAGCCATTCAGAATTTGGTGATGAAGTTAAAACTGACAAAGGTCGCCTTGCGTGATTGGAATAAACGGGTCTTTGGTCATACTTTGGTGCGGATTACTACTCTTGAAAATTAGGTGGAGGAGCTTGAGCAACAGCTTCAAGTTAATTGGGACGAGAATATTGATAGAGAGTTACAAGTGGCAAATGCGGAGTTGGCAAACTGGCGGCGTCGGGAAGAAATTCGTTTGAATCAAATGGGAAAGATTAAATGGGCGATGGATGGTGACCAGAATTCTAAGTTTTTTCATGCTTGCCTAGCCAATAAAAGGCATAAGCGGGTACTAGAAATGAGGTCAACTGATAAGGTGTTTGAGTCTCCAGAGAGCATCCATCAAGGTGCAGTTGATTATTTTTCTTCTTTTCTACAGGGAGACCCGTCGGCTGAGCAACCTATTTTTGAGGGTCTTATTGATCCGGTTATTTCTCTAGAGGAGAATGATGTTCTTGTTCGCGCCCCATCATTGGAGGAAGTATTTGAGGTTTTGTCTTCAATCCTGGTTAATAGTGCTCCTAGCCCAGATGGTTTTGGCTCTAGTTTTTATAGGAGCTGTTGGGAGGTGGTTAAAGAGGATTTGTGGAATGCAGTGCTGGAATTCTTTGCTTCTAAGTCTCTTCCAAAGTTCTTTACAGCTTCTTATTTGGTTTTAATTCCAAAGGTGGATTCTCCTACTGGTTTTGACAAGTTTAGACCTATCAGTTTGTGCTCAGTTTTTTATAAACTTTGCTCCAAGATTATTGTGAATCGATTAACTAGTATCTTGCCTCAACTGGTTTCGCTGCAGCAAGGGGCCTTTATCCCAGGTAGAAGTATTTTTGAGAACATCAGCCTCACTCAGGAAATGGTACATTCTCTTAACAAAAGGAATCATGGGGGCAACATTTTGTTAAAAGTAGATATGGCAAAGCTTATGATCGTGTGGATTGGAACTTTCTTATTCAGGTCATGTTGAGTTTTGGTTTCTCGCCTCAATTTTATGATTTTATCTTTTTTTGCATTTCTAGTCCCTGGTATTCGGTTATGATGAATGAGACTATTAAAGGTTTTTTCCTGGGTGGTCATGGTCTTCGACAAGGTGATCCTCTTTCTCCTTATTTGTTTATTATCCAGTAGGAGGTCCTTTCCCGAAATGATTCATAAGAGTGTGACTAAACATAGATTTGGGCAATTCCATCAGGCTAGAGGTACGCCTATTATTTCTCATCTTATGTATGCTTATGATGTGGTTATTTTTTCTAATGGGAGCCAAAGGTCGGTTCGGGAAATTCAAGGTATCTTGGGTCAATATGAAAGATGGTCAGGTCAGGCTATTAATAATAAAAAATCTGCCTTGTATTGTTCTAGTAGAATCTCCCTTCCCTGTAAGCGGCGTCTTCTCCGTAGCACCGGTTTCATAGAGGGGCAATTTCCATTATAATATCTTGGAGTGCCCATTATCCTCGGTCGTCTTAAACAAATACATCTGGAAGGAATGGTAAATAAAGTGAGGCATAAAATCAGTGGTTGGAAAATGTGCCTTTTGTCTTCTGGAGGGAAACTGGTATTGTTACGTCATGTTATTTCTAGTATGGCCCTTCATCTATTTTCTATTTTATAGGTGCCTCAAGCAGTAATAATTAAGATTCAGAAGCTAATGAGCTCTTTCTTTGGGGGGGGAGTCTAATGGAAGAGATAAAAAGAAATGGGTGGCTTGGAAACATATTTGTAAGCCTGTGGCAGAAGGAGGTCTTGGCTTGAGGCATATCCAGGACACTCAGACTGCCTTGCACATGAGGTTTGCTCGGAACCTCCTACAAGGTAGCTCTCTCTGGGCAAAGTTCTTTAAGGCTAAGTATGTAGGTGCGAAACCTTGGTTATTATTGATGTTGATAAAGGTTAAAGATTTTGGAAAATGGTTGCTCACTATATCCCTTTGATTTTGAATAATTCCAAATGGAGAGTAAGAGAATGTGATATTTTCTTCTGGTATTACAAATGGAATGAGAATGGCCCCTTGGTTAATGACTTGCTAATTGTGGGTCAGTCTTTGCTGAAAATTAAAGAGTGTCGGTTGTCTGACAGTTGGGATTTGAATCTGCTTGAGAACCTGGTTGGTTTGGAGAATGTTGATGATATTTTAGTCTCTTTGTTGGGGCATAATTCGGGAAAGGATGTTCTTATATGGACCCAATCTAATACAGGTATGTTTTCCACTAAATCTACCTGGGATTGTATTAGAGTTTAAGGCTCCTCTCTTGATTGGAATTCTTGGATTTGGCATAAAAGTCTCCCTTTGAAAATGTCTATTCAGTTTTGGAAGGCTTGGCATAGGGCTTTGAGTGTGGATGATCGGTTGCGTCGTATTGGTATTCCTATTGTTTCCAAATGTGGGTGCTGTTTTGCAGGTCAATATGAAGATATTAATCATGTTCTTTTTTATGGAGATTTTCCTAAAAAAATCTAGACCTTTTTTGGCAACTTATTTGGTCTTCCTCTTGGTAAAAATTGGAGCCACCAAGTTTCTTCTTGGTTTTGGCGTGCTAAATCCAACAAACAGGTGGGTGTGTTTCCTATCATAGTTACTTGGAGACTTTAGAGGAGAAGATGCCTAGCTCGAATGGAGGGTATCTTTGAATCACATGAAGTTGTTGTCAAATCTATTTGTGTCTGGCTTGGTTCTCTTTGTCTGGTGTTTGCTAACTCTTATAGCTTGTCCCCTTTTGATGGCATGATCCTTGAGACTTTATGGATCAAACCCACTCCTTTAAAAGAGAGGCGGTACACAATTGTCAAATGGCACAAACCACCTTCAGGATGGTTTAAATTGAATACCTATGGTAGTAGTCTTGGCAACCCAGGTTCTAGTGGTATTGGTGGGGTTATTTGTAATGACTTAGGTCGGATTGTGCAAGCATTCGCCGCTCCTATTGGTTTTGGTTCTAACAACAAAGCGGAGCTTCTTGTGCTAATTAATGGCATGCGTTTGTGTTTGACTCCTCAGCTCTTCAATGTAATTGTTGAGGTTGATTCGATGGTGGTTGTTTCTTAGTGGCATAGGGGGCGGTGTGGGGTTTGGTACTTGGAGGATTATTGGGAAGAGTTTGTTGGGTTGGCTCAAACTCTTAATTGTCGCATTCAACATGTTCTTCGTGAAGGTAATAAGGTGGCGGATTGGTTGGCCAAGGAGGGTGCCAATGGTGCTGATTTGGTCTATTCAAATAATTCTACTTTGCCTCGTGTCCTGAGAGGTTTGCTTCGGTTGGACTCTTATGGTCTTCCCTCTGTGAGAGTTAGATAAGTTCTTGTCTTTTGTTTTTTTGGTTGCCATGTTTTTTCTTTATGTTTCTCAGGCTTGTATAGGGTCTCCTCCGGGAGTGTTTTTTTTTCCTGTTTAAGTTGTTTCTTTTGGGTCCTATTTTGTTACCACGATTTTCCTCCGTCATAAGTGAGGGTTTGCTTAATAAATTTGGGTGGGCGTCACTATTGGACAAGTGATTGCCCACTCTTTGATTAAAAAATATATATATGTAGACATTATCTGTTCCCTCCCTTTTAGAACTTGACTGAAAAAAGCCAGGGGTTTCCTCTTTGCATTAGACTGTTCCAATAGCTGAACCTGTGATCACTCTGTTGTGAAATATATGGAAAAGTCAGACAAGGCAAGGACTAGAGGTTGCATGATTGCTTCCTTCATTTTCTAAAATGCCTCTCTAGATTTCTCATTCCATATGAAATGGTCCATTTTAAGCATCCCTATAAGTGGGGTAGCAATGCCACCATAACCTTTGATGAACCTCCTATAGTACCCAATTAATTCCAAGGATCTCCTTAGAACTTTCAAGAAAATAGGAAATGGTCATTCCTTCATGGCGTGCAATATTTTTCTAGATTTGTCCTTACTCCTTGGGCAGAAATTAGGTGGCCCAAGTAAGCAATTTCAAAACACTCCAAGTTACACTTAGTCCTTTTGGCATAGAGTTGGTGTTGTCTTAGGACCTCAAGAGTCACTTTTTGATGCCTTAAGTGCTCCTGTTCACTTTTACTATGCACCAATATGTCATAAAAGAAACACTAGAATGAACCTCCCTAGATAGGGTTTAAAAACCTCATTCATTAGTCTCTAGAAGGTGGAGGGGACATTGGTTAACCCAAAGGGTATCAGCAAGAAATCATAGTGTCCTTCATGAGTTTTAAAAGCTATTTTTATAATATCGTCAAGTTTAACCCAAATCTGGTTGTACACCGACCTTAGATCCAGCTTAGATAATATTTTGGCCCCACGTAACTCATCCATTATCCTCTACTGCCAGGATAGGGAACTTATCTTTGATTGTTATACTGTTGAGTCTCCTATAGTCCACACAAAGGTGCCAAGTGCCATATGCTTTTCTTACAATCATAACAGGGGATGAAAATGGGTTTGGGCTGGGTTGTATGACTTCAAATGCCAAAAGTTCCTGCTCAATCTTCTATATTTCATTCTTTTGGAAGTGAGGATACTAATAAGGTCTAATAGAGATGGGTTCCCAGGAATCAAATTAATAGCATGGTCTTTAGGTCGGGAGTGGGGTAATCCTTTTCGTTCAAAGAAAACATCAATGTATGCTTCTAGTAAGGACTGTGTTCCAGCTTATTGTTCTTTTTCTTCAAATAATTCACAATTTTTTGCTCCTTATAACACCTGCAATAATATTCCCCTCTTTTCCAACTTATTCCCTTGATTTAGAGACCATTCTTCAATTAATTGAGTAACAGCCAGCCCCTTTAATTCCATTGAATTTTCCTTGTAAGAAGATTTCATAGTTAGTTCCTCAAAGTTCCATAGGATAGGCCTTAAGTCCCTGAGCCATTGGACACCCATGACTATGTCACATCTAGCCAAGGTTAAGACGTGAACATCCAAGAAGAATTTCACATTCTCTATCCAGATTGTAACCCCTTCACTTTTGCCTTCATTGGGAATCAACTCTCCATTAGCCACCTCACCTTTACAGTTCCAGTGACGTCTAGTGGTAGTTTACTTTTCTTAATTACAACAGGTGTCTAAAAAGTTATGGGCTGAATTAGTGTTAATCAAATGATAACCCAGGTAGCCCCTGTTTTTCCCTTAACCCCCATGGTCTAAGGATTGTGGGACCCTGTAATTACATGTAGGAAGATTTCTGGGTTATCCTGGGTCAGGTCCAACTTCAACACTTCCCCTTCTCCTTCTTTCTATGGCAATACAACTTCCTGGCTAGTATCAACTTCATGTGCTTGTAACACTTCCTCTAGGCGATACAACTTAGGATTTTGGCACTCATGTCCAGGGCTCCACTTAGCATCATAATGATAACATAATCCCTTCTTCCTTTTCTCTTTCATTTGGATTTCTTTGAAGTGCAGTTTCTGATAGGTGTCATATGATTGGTCTATTTTATTTTTTGGACAAATTCATGTTTTCCTCTTGTATACTGGTTAAACTATATGTGGTGGTCTGATTTAAGGGATTAAATTGATAGACACCAAGGTGGACCAAGTCTTAAAGATCATTTGCAAGTTTCAGATGGGGCAATCACAAGATCGAGAGCTAAGAAGTGCAAGGAAACAATACAAGGATTGGTGCAATCCACTTGGGACGAGTTTAGCAAGAGCCGAATATTCAAGATGGGCATGAGAGAAGGAGATCCAGTGATCATCCACGTGATACAAGCTATGGAAGAGTGCAACATAAATTAGGGCCTATTATTATGTTTGCGTGATTGAAGGCCTTGGACTTGTTTATTTCATTAAAGGGGTTTATTTTATTAGTTATAGGAATTAGTCTAGAATAATTGGGCTTGAGGACGTTTGGAGTTTTATTTTGTTGAACTAGGGTTTCAAGAAGTTACTGTAGCCGCGGAACTATTCATTTAGGGGTATTTTTTTGGAAGAAATGGTTTTATTTTGGTTAGGGTTTTAATTAGGTTTTGGTTTAAATATTTCTTTGTAGCCTCATTTTAAGAAATTTATGAAATTTGATGAATTTATTTATTATGAGTTGAGTTTATCTCCTCTTGTTCTTAAATGAAATTTTGAATTTATCAAAGGTAAATCACAACATTTGTGGTGTTCTTCCTTATAATTTAGGTTCTTGAGACATGCTCTTCAATAGGTATAGATTTTCATATAATCTAGTTTCTTGAAACGAGTTCCTCAACGGGTTTAAATTTTCCATTGGCTTGATTTTGGCTTTCTTGGGTGATTTTTCAAATTGATTGTGAGTTCTGGGATTCCATTCCTATGGGTTCATATCATTTGGTATTCAGAGCAAGGTTTCCAATCAGGTCTGGTTCTATCTTTTAATTCTTGCATCATTAAATTTAATTCTAGGGCCTCATTGTTCTAGGGTTGCCAAAAAAGAAACAAAAAGTAGGCTACCGAAATTCTTAAGATTTTTTGTTATGCTGAAATTTATATCACCTAGGTTTTCAAAATTTTAAAGTTTCTTGCATTTCTAAATTTATCAATTGCTTGGAGTATCGTTCCATTGACTCTATTTTACTTTATTATCAATTCTTGTGTGTTTGAATTCAATGGCTTGATTTTTACAATTGAATATTGATGTTTGTGATTGAATTAGAGAAAAGAAAAGAAAGGAAAAGAAAAAAAAAAAAAAAAAGAAAGGAAAGGAAAAGAAAAGAAAATTCAAAAAAAGAAAAAGAAAAAGAAAAGAAAATGTAGCATATTCAAAAGTTACTATATAATTACAAGAAAGAGAAAGAAAGACATTTGTTGATTGAACTTTATCATCAAAGAGGTTGAATACTTCTTTCTAGTTGGTATCTTGTTTTATATTTACTCTTTTCCTTATATAAATTTCTTGAGTCTCGTGTCATTTTATTCCTTCCTTATTTCTTGTTCTTGTTTTTTGTATCTATATTATTGTTGGAATAATACAAGGTTGTATTGTCGTGATTTAGTTCAACTAGTTCTTAAAGAACTTGAGTGGAAAAACTATTGAGGTAAAAGGCAAGAGAGTGTGAGACTATTATTGGAAAAAAGCAAATTAAGAGTGAAACACGAGTGGAGTGTCATTATTCGAGTGTAAACACATAAGGGAGAGTGTGTGAGTATAATAGCCCACTAGAAATTCATTGGTGGAATTTCTATTGGCTTTAGAAAATCTTGTGAAAATCCCATAAGTTTTTACGATTCGACCAATCGTGCAGGTTTTAGTCTGTCAACATAGTCAGTGTTATCACTCACTACAGTACTAGAAATATGAGTTTAATTATTTGAAATAATTAGAAGTGTCAGAATACGTTATGGCCTACGCCATTAGACTTAATTTATTATTTGGAATTTTATAGCGTAATAACCCATTTCATAATTTCAAACGAAAAGCCTGTTCAAAAATTGAGAAATTATTTTTAAGGGCACTTCGAGATTGAATTTCAGTAAACGATTTTTACTATAGGTTAATATGAATATTTAGGATTTTTCAATACTAAGTTTATTATACATTTTTTTTGTGTGAATAATAACCTCGATAAACTTACCAAGTGCAGTGTTTTCAAAATCACAGTGTGAAATGTCCAAATTAGGTTAGAGAAGTTTTATTTGAACACTTTGCAAAATCTTAGCCACACAAAGTAAATAGTATTAGACACTTGGCTCAAAGAGGAATCACGAGTTGGATTATGAAGGAATCAAAGTGTAAGATCATGCCACCTAAGCGAAACCCTATTCTTTTTCATCTGATCAACCAATTTTGTGCCAGATCAAATAGGGTTTCAATCCTAGTGAAACCCTAAATGGTTGGAATCCAATTGAAACCCCAAAAGCTTGGTTGAAACCGAAACCCTAAACAGTTTCTCCAAAACCCTAAAGTTGGTCTCCAAACCCTTTTTAATCCGATTTCTAGCATTATGTTTAATCATTTGATTAAATCACTTCTGCATGTTATTAATTTCTCAAATTCTTGTTATGACATCATTATCCAACTTTTTAAACCTTGAAAATTTGATTGGGCAAAAAAAAAAAATTGGATTTGAGCTTGATAGCATATCAAACCCTAACCAAACCCTATTTAAACCCCAAATTGAAGCCCACTTGGTTGAGGCTCATCAAGACCCACGAATTTCGCTACCTTGGCAAAACTTCTTGAAGAAGTTCCCCCTATATGGCAGGCCATCCATTGCCCTTGGCTGCCCCAAATAGTTCCTTAATGTGAGGGAAAGAACCACCTCATCACACCTCTTCTAGAAGTCAGCAGCAGCAGCCCACTCCCCCTCCACTTTATGTCACATAGCCATTTCCAATCAAGGGTCATTCAATCCCATACCTCACCCTTCAGAAGTCTAGAGGCGTGCAAGGCACCCTTTCTTTCATTTCATCACTTTTCACCTCGTTCTTAGAGAGAGACTCAAAAGCGCTCTCTCGGGCAGATTTCTGAGTTTTTGCGTAGAAGGTTTTGACCTTTTTCCAGTATTTTAGCATGATGACTCATTCATAAAAGTTTTTTTGTATAAAAAATTGGGTTTAGTTTTCGTGGATATCTTATTTTTCTCATTCCATACTCATTTGATTGGTAAAAAGTATTTTTAACCATAGAAAGATCATTCTAGGCGTGAAACTGGAGAGTATGTTATGTTTTGGAGTTTTTGACCAAGTTAATGGACATATCTTGGTCCAAAAAGTTTATGGAGTGTTGTTAGCATGTGTTTATGAATGTTCATTAAGGTTTTATTGCATGACTAAAGCTTTTGATGATAGATTTTCTTAGGTTTAAAAACTTAAAAACTGGAAGTGGAAAAATAGTTTCTATTTTGGAAAAATTTGAATATTTCGTAATTTAATCTTACTCCAAGGGCTTTGATATTTTTATGTGATGATTCAAAATCTCTTATTTGCATGTTAGGATGTTAGGTTGAAGACATTTAGTATAAGTTCCAAAAATATGATTTTTCTATGCAAGAGGATTTTGGTTAGGCTGAAGATTTGGTGTTGTTGAGTTAGATCCACGTTTCATTGAGTTTTAGCCATGTTGTTTTAAGTTTGATGGTTGGATCTTTTTTAGGACACATTTTTTAAATCATTTGATGTTTTGGTTTGAAAATCACATGTCTTTAAGCTATGGATCAAGAGATTTATCAAAGTTAGTTGAGAGAAAAGTTTATGTTTTTAGACTAAGTGTAAAACTAAAAATTTTAAGTGTTGTTTTGTGATTTTTGATGACTTTTGTTTGATGATTTAAAGTGTGGCTTATCTTAGGATGATGTTATGAATATGTTAGAAGTAAGATTTGATTTTTTTTAGAATTCTTGAAAATGTTTTTATTAAGGTTAAAATTTGTAATTTAAGGGTTTACTTTTGTTAAAAAGTTCGGATCTTTTTACAAAAAGTTTGGTATTGATGATTAGCTATTTCTTAATGGATATTTTAAGTGTGTTTTAAACTTAGGATGGATAGATATTTGTTGCAAAAATTTAGTTTGATCATGAGTTTTTAAAATTTGAAGGAATTGCAACAAATCAAGGGAAATATAGCCTATGTAAGTTTCGGACATATAGAGTTTTAATAGTTGTGTATGGTTTTAAATTTTTCTGAGTTTATATTTGCGTTTAGGACAAAGTTTACATTAGGAATATAAATTTTGGTAATTTTTAGAATTAGAATGTGAAATCCTTAAGTTATGGGTGAAATGGTCATTTTTCACATGTAGACGGTAAAAGGGTATGCTATCTGTTACATGGTCATTACATGTTTATCTGTTATACTAATTATTCTGTCATGAAATACTTATCTATTACATAATATATTTTGTCACATGTTACTATCTATTGCAAGTATGTCACATTACATATGCTATCTGTTACAAATGTGTCATTTCACGTAATATTTACTGTCACATGTATGCCATGTTACGAAATATTTACTGTCACATGTTATGCCTTGTTACGAAATATTGTCTGTTATATGTTATGCCATGTTACAAAATATTATCTGTTACACATATGCCATATTATGAAATATTGTCTGTTACACTCATGTCTCAAAGTATGTCATGTCATGTCAGTCATCTTACGTTCATGTCATGTTACACTACGTCAGGACTTCTATCTTTTCGTATTTATGTCATCTTGTCTCGACAGTCTTGTTAAGTTATTCATGTCAATCACGACCCTAAGTACTAGGATGGGGTAATATCATAGTGAAACTCCTTTGGTCATGCTGGAATATTTAAATATGTGTGAAATTCCCTTGGGTTGACGAAGTACAGTCAACAAGTTGCGAATGGGGCCTAACTAGCTGGTCACCGGAGCGCGCCAGGCACTAACGTCGATGGAGCCATACTTTATTTTATGTGTGTCCACATCAAGTATGGCACAAACAATTCATGGGGTTACAACAACTGTGAAGCATGAAGTATGGGGCCACAACAACGGGGGAGCTTACACTACGTGAGACACAACAATTGTGACACATAGAATACGTATTAACACACGCACAGCTGGTATAGATACCTGTGTTGTGATGCTGTAATTGGCAGGGATACATGGCTCAAGGGGACCCGTGTAGTACCCGTATGGTCACTTAAATGATTAAGTCTATTGAATAAGATTCCAAGTTCATGTATTTCACGTTCAAGTCATGTTTCACGTTATGTTATGTTTAAGTTTACGTTCATATCAA
Organism: Pterocarya stenoptera; assembly: GCA_003123785.1. Classification (NCBI taxonomy): domain Eukaryota; kingdom Viridiplantae; phylum Streptophyta; class Magnoliopsida; order Fagales; family Juglandaceae; genus Pterocarya; species Pterocarya stenoptera. The sequence goes on from QEOT01123815.1 coordinate 57,825, forward strand.
GTTTCAAGTTTATGTCACGTTCATGCTATGTTTCAAGTTCACGTTCACGTCAAGTTATGTTCACAATCATGTTATATTCAAGTTCACGTTCATGTTATGTCATATTCATGTTCACATTATTTTTCAAGTTCACGTTCATGTTATGTTATGCTCAGGTTGATGTTATGTTCAAGTTCATGTTCAAATTATATATGTTCACGCTTATGCTATGTTTCAAGTTTACGTTCATGCTATGTTGCTAGTCCATGTTATGTTTTAAGTTCACGTACATGTTATGTCACGTCAAGCTAAGTTTCAGTTTTAGTTCAATTTATGTAAGCTCATGCCATGTTCTGTCAAATCACATTATGATTATCATTTCATGTCATGTTATGTCAAGTTATGTTATGTTATTATTGACTTTGATTATGCATCCATACTTTTACTGCCATGTATGCATCATTAACCTGTGTGCAAGTTTCCTGTTAACTTGTTGAGATTTGTAATTAAATCTCACCGTGGTAGTCCCAACTACCATTCCCCCCGAATGGTAGGCGATGTATCAGGATTAGAGCAGGGAGCAGACACTGGTAGATTGGATGAGGTTGACTAGATGCCGTGGACGCAAAGTGCAGCTTGCAACCTCCATAGTTAGGTCTTTGGATAGTATTCTGGTATTGTTAGTCGAGTTACGCGAGTTACTTAACGAACTAGTCCAATAGTGTATTTTGAAAATGTAATTATGGAGTTAGGTATCCAATATTTTGAGATTACAGTCTTCTGAGACCCATACTGTAATCGTGGATGTTTATTTTATTAAGTATGAATAGTTTACGCTTTAATTATTTGGGATATTATAAGTTTGGTGCATAGTGTTGCTCAAGAAAAAAATTATCTGCTGTGAATATTGCATAATGCTAGATGCATGTTAGGATCATTACATCTTATATGTCATGAACTGGGGCAGGTAACCTTGTGTTGCATGTCCCGACACTTCGAATGTCCGTCTAATCCCAAGCAGAATCTGGGGGTGTCACAATGAGGTTTTCCACTAATATTCTTTTTGTGCAGCACATTACGATGTCTCATAAGAGTAACTCATCACCAAAGGGGATGTCAGATAACTCATCCTTTGTATTGCAAGCCATGCAACAACAGTTTGAGCTGTTGAACTTGGTGTTGGGTGAAGTGAGGGACATGATGGATCATCAAGAAATGCTAATTAGAAATCTACAGAGTAGGACAGGTAAGAGGCGACGTGAGTCTAGTATTGAAAATGTATATGAGAATGAAGAATATGGTGATGATGAAGAAGATGTAACATCAAAAGTTTGGATGGGTGGAATGGGCAAACATAGAGGAGTTAGGCGTGAAAGAAAACTTAGGGGGAATCCAAGGGGTCGTGATGGAGTAGATAGGAATCTTGGGAGCATCAAAATGAAAATACCATCTTTTCAAGGTATAACTGACCCTGAAGCTTATTTAGAATAGGAGAAAAAGATAGAGTTGATCTTTGATTATCATAATTATTCAGAGGATGTGATGACCCAAACTTTGCGTAAGCATGGCCCATTGATTTTATGCTTAGTGGTCGTGACTTCTTTGGGAACTTTAGTTATTTTAGAAAGTCTTAGAATTCTTGAAATGGTAATTTGAGTCCAAAAGAGGACTAACCTTAGAATACTAAATGAAATTTGGCTTTATTTAGAAATCTAGGACCAAATGGCTTGAGGCTCATGACCTAGATTTTTAGTCACAAGTGCCATGTGGCATGTAAGTAATGTATTATGAATCTAGACCTAATTGTTGTTTGAATATGTTAATATGAATTCGTATGAATCTATGGAAGGAGTTTTATGTTTGAAATTTGTGATGAAAATGTCATGAAATACTTGTATATGTTTCGGTTTTCACATGTTCAAGACTGATGGACTATGTATCATGATGTTTCAGCCATACCATGTGTTCTATGTTTCAGACCTTAGCCAAATGTTATGATTTCATGTTTTGTTTTACTATTCTTTGATTCATATGTTATATGCTTGAAGATTAGAACATTTTTAAGTGTTGAATCTTATGATTTTTTCACTCCTAAGTGTTTCAGCCTAAGCATGTTTTCATGGTTTTATAAATGTGTTTGGATTTTTCATGTGGTCCATGTAATCATGCTATGAATTGAACATGTTATGCTTGGTTATTTCATACATGGCATTCCATATGTCACATATCAAGTATAAGTACGTGTGTCTAAAGTTCCATATCTCATGCATTTGAGAAAATGTTTTCCAAAGAAAGTGGTTCCTTTTAAAGAAAAGAGTCAAATGTTTTATCACGACCCCAAGTACTAGGACGGGGGATTGTCCTAGTAGAATTCCTATGTCCACTCTAGAGTGCTTAAGAATGGAGTGGTAACCCCTGAGTCGACGAGCCTCGAATGGATTATTTTCAAAGAATGTCAGAGCGAGGAAACACCTAATGCTAATGGGTACATAAGGCATGTAATTCGACGAATTAAGGTTGAGTTATTATGATTATCTGCATATCTCGAACTATAGGGATGGTGGTAGAGTCCCGCCTTCGATTCCTGCCGATAGATCTTAAATGATACGATGACTAGCGGGAACACGCAGTGCAAGGAAGGGAGATGTGTTGTGTCCACCTTATGAACAAAAATAAGAGCTCATAAGATAATGATCACTTGATGAAAATCTCGTGATATGATAAGAATCACTCAATGCAAATCTTGTGATATGTTCTGATAAGACAAGTTCTGATTAAGATCAACATGAAAAAAGATAGAAAAGTTTTCTAAAAATGTCAAAGTCTCTGTATAAGTCTTTTGAAAATGATCAAATGCATATGTCAAGTTTCCATTTAAATTCAAGTACATGTTTCATGCACCTATTTCATGATATACCTCCCTTATGCTTGCTTTAATTAATGTAGGTTGTGTGATTACTTACTGAGATTTCTTGAAATCTCATTGTGATAGTTTACACTACCATTCCTCAAACCAGAATGGTAGAAGCTGTTACTGGAATAGAGGACGATGCCTATGTCTAAAAGGAAGAGAATGACACCTTTTGTGAAGTTTCGTAGTGCTTGACTCCTGATGGGACTTTAGCAATAAACGAAAAAGAAACTTAGTTATTTTGGCAAAAAGAACTTATAGTTTTAGGCCTCAACTTTTGAGGAACAATATTTTTGAGAAGGTCTCGTGTGTTTTGAAAGATAAAACTTTAATACTTGATATTTTGGGATATTTTGTCTTATGCTAAAATATTATGATCATGGACAAAGTGTTAATACTTTTTATTAGTTGGTACCATGTACTTTGCAATTGCTGTTTGCGTTGCTTAGAATTTCCAACCTTTTATTATTTTCCGTTGCAACAATATTGCATATTTCTAGTGTACTTAGGTGCATAGCATATTACCTGTCATGTACAACGGATATGTAGCCTTGTGTTACATGTCCCGGCGTTTCAGTTACCGTCCAATCCCAAGCGAGGGCTGGGAGTGCCACAGAGGAGAAGAAAGTGAAGTTGGCTGTAATTGAGTTCACTGATTATGCTATTATTTGGTGGGATCAATTAGTGATCAATAAGAGGAGGAATTGTGAGAGGCATATAGAGACATGAGGAGAGTTGAAAGCTCTCATGAGGCGGAGATTTGTATCTAGCCACTACAAAAAATTACAAAAATCTTACACAGGGGTCTAGGAGTGTAGAAGATTACCATAAGGAGATGGAGGTGGCTATAATTCGGGCGAATGTAGTGGAGGATTGGGAGGCCACATTGGCTAGATTTTTGAGTGGGTTCAATAGGGAAATAGCCAATGTAGTTGAGTTGCAACATTATGTAGAGGTAGAAGACATGGTACCCATGGCTATGAAGGTATATAGGCAGTTAAAGAGAAAGGGTATAGCAAGGTATACTTCAGTTTCTAGCACTCATTGAACACCAAAGTGGGACAAAAATGATCAAGCTGTAACAAAGAGGAAGATCGAACCATCTAAGGGGAAAGATGAGGGAACTAGCAATAAACCCAAGGTAAAATCCCATCTTTCACGAAATAGAGATATTAAATATTTTAAGTGTCTGGGTTCAGGGCACATCGCATCTCAATGTCTAAATATGCGGGTGATGATTATGCGTGACAATGGAGAGGTGATGACTAAGAGTGAGGGTGATAGTGAGGAGATGCCCAGGTTGGTTGATATTAGTAATGATGATGGAGTGGAGTACCCCGTGATAGGTGAATCCTTTGTTGCCAGACGTGCTCTCAATACACAAATCAAGGTGAATGATACGGAGCAGCAGAAAGAGAACGTTTTCCATACTAGATGTCACATCAACAACAATGTATGTAGTATGATCATTGATGGGAAAGGTTGTACTAATGTTGCTAGCACTATTTTAATTGAGAAATTGAATTTGTCTACCTTGAAACACTCTAGACCATACAAGTTGCAATGGTTGACTGATTGTGGGGAGGTTGGGTAAATAAATAAGTGTTAGTTTATTTTTGAATTGGAAAATGCATGAATGAAGTGCTTTGTAATGTAGTGCCTATGCATGTTGGCCATATTTTTTTGGGAAGGCCGTGGCAGTATGATAGGAAAGTAATTCATGACAGATTCAAAAATAGGTATACTTTGGTAAAAAAAACAATAAGACCATTACTTTTGTACCATTGACTCGAAGACAAGTGTATGAAGATCAAGTGAAACTGAAAAGAGAGAATGAGTTGAAAAATACTTGTGAGGCTGATAGTTCAAAAAAAGAAGATGAAAAAGAGAGTGAAAGAAAAAAAGAGAGTGAAAAGAAAAGAGAGAGTGAAGAAAATGAGAGAAAAACTAAGAGAAAAGTGAGTTTTTATGCTAAGGCAAATTTCACTACTAACGAACTTGACAAACCATTGCCCAGTGTTGTTGTCTCTTTGTTGCAGGGATATGAGATCATGATTCCTAGTGGTGTGTTTAGTGGATTGCCACCTATTAGAGAAATAGAGCAATACATTGATTTTGTGCCGAGTGCGACAATTCCTACCCGAACTATTTTTGACGAACATGAGTCCTTAAAGTACCTGAAAAGACAAGGTAAGTTGAATAGAATGCATGCCGAGTGGGAGAAATTCATTGATATCTTTCCTCCTGTAATCAAATACACATAAGGTAAGGAAAATTTTGTGGTTGATGTTTTAGCAAGAAGGTATGTCATTGTCTTCATCTTAGATGCAAAGTTATTTAAATTTAAATATGATAAGGAATTGCATGCTAATGATGATGACTTTGCTAGTGTGTGTGGAGCGTGTGAGAATGCATTGTCTGGTGCTATAGACTAGATTGGTATTTGTTTAGAGAGAATAAACTTTGTGAGCCTACTAGTCTTATGCGTGAGATGCTAGTGTATAGATGTGGTTTGTTAGGTCATTATGGTGTAAAAAGGATTTTAAACATGTTGCGTGACCATTGGTAGGAGTATTGCTTGCTATTCATTGAATTTGCATATAATTGGACTGGTCAATTTGGTGCGAGGAAGATTTTAAATGTATTTCATGAACGTTTATGGGACTATCATTTGCCATTCATTGATTTGTTGCATGAACATTTGCGGGAGTATCATTTGCCCTTATTAGAGTTTGCATATAATAGGACTATACATACTACTATTTATTATTCTTCTTTTGAAGTTGTTTATGGTTTTAATCCACTTACTCATTTAACTTTGATACTTTTGCTTGTTGGTGACAGGAGTAACTTGGATGGACTTTTTCAAATTCTTAAAAAAATTAATAAAAACTTATATCAAGTGGATCTTCCAGGTAAGTATCATATTTATGCTACTTTTAATGTTTCTGATCTTTTTTCTTTTGATGCAGGCGAATCTATCCTTTTGAAGAGAGAGAGAATGATGGACACCAAGACGAACCAAGTCTTAAAGATCATTTGCAAGTTTCAAATGGGGCAATCACAAGATTGAGAGCTAAGAAGTGTAAGGAAGCAATATAAAGATTGGTGCAATCCACTTGGGACGAGTTTAAAAGGAGGCGAATATTCAAGATGGGCATGAGAGAAGGAAATCCAGTGATCATCCACGTGATACAAGCTTTGGAAGAGTGCAACATAAATTAAGGCCTATTATTATGTTTATGTGATTGAAGGCCTTGGACTTGTTTTTTTCCATTAAATGAGCTTATTTTATTAATTATAGGAATTAGTCTAGAATAATTGGGCTTGAGGATGCTTGGCCCACATATATTTTATTTTGTTGAACTAGGGTTTCAAGAAATTACTGTAGCAAGTTATTATAGGTGCGGCACTATTCATTCAAAGGTATTTTTTGGAAGAAAGGGCTTTATTTTGGCTAGGATTTCAATTATGTTTTGGTTTAAATACTTTTTATAGCCTCATTTTAAGAAATTTATGAAATTTGATGAATTTATTCATTGTGAGTTGAGTTTATCTCCTTTTGTTCTTGAATGAACTTTTGAATTTATCAAAAGTAAATCACAACCTTTGTGGCGTTCTTCTTTATATTTAGGTTCTTGAGACAGGTTCTTCAATGGGTCTAAATTTTCATATAATCTAAATTCTTGAAACAAGTTCCTCAAAGGGTCTAAATTTTCCGTTGGCTTGATTTTGATTTTCTTGGGTGAGTTTTCAAATTGATTGTGGGTTCTAAGGATTCTATTCCCAAAAGTTCATATCACATTTTCACATCTAGCCTTATTTTATCCCTTAACTCACTCAAAAAACAACTTAGTTTTTAGGTATCAGAGAGCTCTCTTAACCTATTGGACAAAGTCTCAAATTTGGCTTTGTAATCCTTCATAGACCCCCTTTGTCTCAGCCTGGTTAGTGTCTCAATTGGGTCATCATAAGAATTAGGGCCAATCTCACCAATAATGCTCTCACAAAGGTATCCAAGTTAGTTAATTGCCCTAACTCTTCTAAATCTTGAAACCAGATCAATACTTGTCCTTCCATATGACAAGAAACTAACCAAGTACGATGGTGGGGTAGTGTCTTGTGAAAAGAAAAAAAAAAATGGTTTACTTTGTATAACCAACCAACTGGATGCTCTCCTTGAAACACAAGAAAGCCCAGGCGCATGGATCTAGTGTGCACCTTTCCCCCATAGGAGTTGTTGCCATCATCTCGGTTCTGGAGCCTAGAGAAAGATTCTCCATGGCTAGGGCTCTGATTTTTCCTCTACATTTCTAGAGTTAAGGCAGCTAATTGTTGCATGACAGCTTCATTTTGTCTTTTTAGGGCTATAATCTCTGTCTCTAGGCTGTGGTACTAAGCATCAGTGGACTTTTTCAAGGCTATCAACCCATTTTGCAGCTGGTTCAGATGTGTGCCTTCAGTCATGACAGAAAATCTAATTTTTTTTTATTTTATTTTCGTATTTGTATTTGCATAAAGCATGTTGTCTCTCTAATACCAGAATGTAACAAAGCTTTGTGATAAAATAGTAATGAAATGTAAATCTCACTTCGAGGGTGAGTACCTCTAAGAAGAAAGTTAGAGAAGGGAACATAAAGTTCTAGTCTTTTTCGATGAAGGATATATGAGCAAGAAATGTTCCTTACATACTGATGCCCACGTATTGGGCCTAGCTGGACACGGGAATGAAAATGCAAAGGACCAAATGTTATGGGCCATGGCCCAATATCTATTACAACCCACAGTAAATAAAAGGCAACTAATTAACATAACAGGAAATAAACGTTGGCCCATGGTCTTTTCTATTACCAATTCACAAGTACGCTCTTCAGTCCCAAGTACTTCACTTCTCTAGAGGTTTCTTCTCATTTTCACCTTCACATCACACGACCATGCCGAACTACATATTGCAATATATGAAACCAGCTCTTCAAGAGCTCAATATCATTCATCTCAAAATTGCTTGTGTATTATAAATGATCCTCAAGACTCCTTTTTATATGTATGACAGGATGAGAAAAATGAAAGGGTAATACATGCATTTACATGTCGACTAAGCTTAGGATTCCAAGCATTAAAACATAAATGGAAAATTCCAAGAGGTGGAATCTTAATAGTTATCCACCAAATCCATTTACAATACCTTTTTTATTTTTCTCTATTTTCTCTCCTTAAAAGGGTTTTGATTAGTGGAAGAGGATGGATATCGTTGTGATGCCATGACTATTTTTCAACGTCGACTATCTATGAGGTGTCAACTACATATTGCTAATGTTGAATCAAGATCATGAACTAGGACAAAAATGAAGCATTGTGGTTTAACTCTTCTTTGATATCAAGATGAGAGCTACGAATAGTTCCATTGTTCCATAAATTTTAGTAGCTTTCTCCCATTGTTAAAATTGACTTGATGGACCTCATGCGCTGCACATCGCCAAAGCTCTAATCGTCATAGGTGTCACTCCATCCGATTCCTAAACCTCACATCTTGAAGATCTAATCATCTACGCCCCTCCACAACTGGCACGTTGACGAGTCGACCTTTCATTTCCATCTATCTTATCTTATTGTTTTCCCTAAAATATCAACTAAATGTACTTGCTTATCCTAGTCTATTGAGTAAGAGATAGAGACCTTCAACCGCAACAATTGATCTAATAGTACTGGCGCAACCCCGTGGCCTTTTATGGCTACAATGGAAACCTTGTATAGACCTCTTCGAGGACTCATGCCAACATAAACTACCTTTATGAATGGTCTTCTCTTGGACCATATGTTAGTTTATTGGACAAGAGAACGACTTGAACTATTCTAATAGTCCCAATTTTCCCTCCCTATATTTTCTTTTTACACTTCTTTAATTGTTTAGCACCTATATTTGGAATTTGTACAACGATTGTAGAGGTTTCCAACCTCGCCTAACCTACTCTTCTTTAAAGTATTTTCAATAGAATTATTTGCTTATATAAAAAAAAATCTCACTTGATGGATAGCAAGTTGGCAGTTGTGATAAAAGCGTAGATTTATTAGAAGTCAATAATCAGAGTTGGAGTCAGTGGCAAACCTAGGTATACCTTTGCCCCCCAAATGTTTTTGAAAATTGAAATATCCCCTAGTTTTTATTTATACTTAAATAAATATAAAAAATGGCTCACCCAAAAAATTTATAATCCTCATATATATGCTCTCTAAAATTTTATCGAATTTCAATATACTTCGAAATGTCTCGCTCCAATTTTTTCCTATAGTTCCAAAATTTTGTATAATTTCTATATACTATGTATTTTTAGAGATATGTCCTCACCAAAATTAAATTAAAATTAAAACTAAGTTTAAGAAAAATATTAAACTTAATTACTAATATAGATCTCAAAGTTTTTTGTTAAACAATATTAGACTTCTTAATATGGAACTCAAAGTGAAAATACAAAAAAAAAAAATAATCATATAAAATTGATGATCTATATATATATATATAATAGTTAAGAAGTTTTATCCTCTAGACTTTATTGAGTAAGAAGAAATTTATTTAAGATCTCAATTATACCACTATATGCTTAATGTGACATGAAAATAACTTCATTTTATATGACACTTGATAATATAGCTTACATACTAGAATGAAAGATAACATTCTAAAATATTACTTGATAGTTTTTACGAAAATAAATTCTAAATATTTCATTACAAAAATAATAATGGATGAATATCATTCCATAAAACATTATCATCAGAAATCTGAAATATATATAAAGTTGTGTTTTTATTATTTTATTTCTATGTATATGTAGCAAATATTGAGATCTAATTTTATATATAGTTATGTTTTTATGATTTTTAATCTTTTTTATTGTACATAAATGTGTCATATTGTACGACCTCTCCTAAAAAAAAATTGATGGTTCCGCCACTGGTTGGATTAGTACTCCAAGAACTAGTTAGTGGTATTTGATGTAAACTTGATTCCTATTTAATTCGTGTATGTGTGTGTGTTTATATATATATATATATATATATAAGTATATATGCAGCCTCCATAATAACGTATTGAGAACTCCTTTACTCTTTACAAATCTTCCACTCATTTGCTTTTGTGTCGCCGCTTTGGTTGGTGATGAGCAAAGTGGTCCTACTTGGGCCAATTTGCAAAATACTGCAACTCTTTTTTAAGGTAGTGATCTTATGGCACCTTATTGTTTTCACCAATTGGTAAGAGATTGAAAAATTAAGAGCGATCCTTAAAGAGCCACGTGTGTTATATATTTCACTAAAGATATGAGTTTGTTTCTCCAATTTAGAGAGATCAGACAGATTTCTATTTACAAATCGATATGGAAGACATACTGATCTCCTATAAACAATTGGCATGTTACAATTGACATCTTCAATTATCTCCTGCCACGTCAGTGAGGTAGAGGGTATATTTTTCATATAGGCTTGCAAGTAAAAAGGCTCACAAAATAATAATTATAAAAAATGCAAAAATATTTTTCTTTAGTACTGCTTTTTTTTTTTTTCTTAGTAAAGTGGGCCATTTATATATGTATGTCTAATTAGAAGCATACCCTTTTGAAACATATTTTGCCCCATTAATAAACCAATAAGGAAACTAACAAAACAGGAAAGGAGGATCTATATTCCATAGTTGGTGGATGCATGACATACCTCGACCGATTTGGAAAAACGAAGATTTGAACAGGATTTAGAGGGTGTTGGTCTAGACTTGTGCAACAATACAAGATTTAGACAGATTTCTCATGAAATTAGAAAGTACATGAATCGTTCGACTCATTGCAAGTGTACAATTTTTTGGTGATAAATATACAAGATAAATTGAAGGTATAATTAATATCTAAGGGTACGTACTACTTCTTTAATATATGGTCACATTCACTTCTCCAAGTTTGTGAATGTGCATAAACTAATTATGTTATAATTTGATGCATTTTTATTCCACATAAGAATATAGGCCGAACAAAGAACTTTGAAAACAAATTAATCTAGTTGAGGGTCAACCGACCAAAGTATTAATAAGGAAGGGGAGTGTGCATGGCACCCAAAAATGGATGCATTTAATTGATAATGTGTGAGACATTATAGGTTTGGCATGGAGTTAGGTGCAGAACGCATTTACATATATTGGGTATGTTAGATGGACAGTACTAGGACTAGTGATGGAGAGAGAGAGAGAGAGAGAGAGAGAGAGAGAGAGAGAGTGGAGAAGGTCCTCAAAATACGAGGTCATTAATCTCTTCTATCCTTGTATTCATTTAACTTCTGTACTTTGGAAGAGGCAATGCATGCATGCAGCAGAAGAGGGAGGGTAGTGTCGGTATACATGAACAGTAATCAGTAAGTATTTAACATACAATAAATTGTGGGGGTTCATCACCCAACAACAACAGCCAATTAATAAGACACAGGCGCTCCCCCCAATTTATTGGTGTTTGTTGGAACTGGTAATGACCTTTAATTACAACCCTGCATCATGCATCCACATACAAATATATATATATATATAAATAAATATATATATAATATATACTCTATAAGTTGCTATCTAAATATGAATAATAATTTTTAAACTTTTTCGTTAAATTTTTTTGTTTTTTCATTAACTTTTTTTTATTTTCTATTAAGTCAGTTAAGTCTTGTTTTACTAAAAGGCCTTTAAAATTCTTTACCATTTGACGTGTAGTTTCCTTGTAAAATTTAATGAAGGATCATATTTTAGCAAAAGGCCTTTAAGACCTTTGACCATTTAACGTGTAACTCTCTTGTAGAATTTAATAAAGGATTCTGTTTTATCAAAAGGTCCTTAAGACCCTTAACCATTTGACGTCTAGCTCTCTTATAGAATTTAATAAAGGATCATGTTTTACCAAAAGACTCTTAATAGCCCCACGGTTAGATACTTTACTGAAGTTTAGATTTTTTTTTTTTAATCTTGATTTTTTGTCTTTTTTTAATTTTGTATTTTCTTTTCCCAGACAAATAAACTACTGACTTTTTTATTTTTCTTTTATTTAAATCATTATGTAAAGTGCACCCTAGGAACGCACCCGGGCCGTTCCCTAGTATATATATGCACATTTATTCTCTCTACAAATTTTTTTGTGATTTAGAGGCCAATTACCCTAATTATTGTCGAGTACTTTGCCTCATGCCGGCCTTAATTATCAATTCTCATAGGTATTAGGATCATGGCTTGGATGAAAGAGTATATATTACATGCATTTATATATATATATAATAATGTTACATGTACTTATATTTTTATATACAACATTATACATATTGAGTACTAAAACATTAATTTATCATTTTTTTTCTTTTTTAATTACAGTTTTGAATTTTACATTTCACAATTTTCAGCATATAGCTGACATGTAAGCACCTATAAATGCATTTTATTAAAATTGGATCGGTAGAAGTGATTGATAAAGTTAATTATTCGTCCCAATGTTGAATTTAAGAATTTTATGTGATAAAATACCTTAAACTTTTAAGGAATCCTTTTGGGTTGAAACGTTATTCGTTAGCTACGTACCACTTTGTTTGTTTCATCAGAAAAATAAAAGAGACAAGGAGATCATCAAGCTAGACTGATCAAGTAGTAGCTGGTTTTAAACTCTTGATTATTAGTGAAGGACGAGAAGAGATTAGCTAGCGAGATCATGTCATGATATACGAATATAATAATTTATGCCTAATTAATTAATGTAGACTTATAATAATAAGTTCAAAGCAGAAGCGATATTAATTGATAGGAGGTCATGCAAATTGCATGCAAGCTATATATATTCTTATATATATATATATATATATATAAGGAGTCGTTGGACTACACACTGCATGCAGCGTAGCTCTTCCCTCGTGCGTGCATGCGTGCGAAGTACGTACGTATTGAAAATTTGAAATATTAATGCAATCTTCTCCTTCCTCATTTACTGCATGCTGTAAATTATGGTTAGATTGAAAGTAATGAATGCATGATCTACGTACGTACGAACCCCTGGAGGATCGAAACTGCACGTACAATTTATTTATAAGAGATACTATAAATTTATCAGTAGTTCATGAACCACCATGCATGCATATAATAATTATATATGTGTCATCCACACATGCAAATTAATGAATAATTAAGGGGCAAAGGATCACTAGGCAGATCGATGAGATGATCAATATTGGCCACAGATCATGAAGATCGATGCATATATAATTGGATAATATATATATAGCCAATTAATTCATGTATTCAGGAGCACTTCTTTTTCCACATTCTTTTTGTTTTCGACAACTTTAATATTAATCTTTCTGCATGTAGGAACTAATTTATTATTGCAATATTAGTGACACTACAAGAAATTTGACTTTTAGGGACGAAATTACTTAGGGACGAACTAAATTTCGTCCCTAAAAGTCATTTTTGGAGACGAATTTTTCATTTCGTCTCCAAAACTGCCTGAGATACAAAATTCGTTCGAACAGAAAAATACCCATTCAAATGAAATATTTTGTGACGAAACAAATCGTCTAAAAAAAACGTTCGAAAGGAAAAAAAAAATATTCGAACAACCAATTAATGTTTGTTCAATAAGTAATATTGGCGGGAAATTAATTTTGTTTTCCCGGGACAAGTTAATAACTGTACGAACTTAAATTTATTGCTTCGAACGGACCTTTTTTCCATTAATTTGTTTATCATCATTAATTTGTACATATATTTTTAATTTTGTTTTTCTGGGAAAAGTGATTTCTTTTATGTTAAATTATATAAATATAACTTTAAAGATAGTATCATTTTTTATATTATCATGAACGACAAGCAAAATGAAAAAAAAAATAAAGTAGCAAACACGAGAAATAAAACNGGGCAGTAGTAGTAGAAGCTGGATCGGTGGGCGGGGCACTAGGCTGTCCTGGTGCAGTCTTCTGCAAGTGCCCCTCGCTCTTGCTGAATGTGATCATGTTAAGGGGCCCCATCTGTGGCGACCTCCGCTCAGTCGCAGACACTATAACCCCTGATCGGAGTAGGAGGTTAGATATCAGTAGTGCAAATGGTAGACTACCTCCACTTACATAGCATGACTCCGATCAAATGCGGTAGAAGAAATATAAGGCCAGATCAATGGGGTCCCCCCGCGCTATCCGCAACAAAAATCTGGCTCGATCGATCCCGAAATCAGTCTTGTGTTTTTTTAGGTCGATGTTATAGCCAATGATCAAGTTAAGCATTCTAAAAAATGCTTTACAGTCGGCCTGTTGGATCACCTTGCTCCCATCATATGGAGGAGCCGAAGGGTCTCGCACTAGATGACGCACCTGATCATCTGTGAGACCATCATCAGGTAGATCCTCATCCTCACTACTATCATCACTGTCATGCAGTTCTACATTCGGGGCTACTGTGGAGGATGCGGCCGGTGTGTCTGAATCAAATGGTACTGCAGCCGCTCGTCCTGATGTGGCCATTCTAGGATATGCGCCGACCTCGCGCTGGATGTTAAGGAACTCAGCAATAATACGGGGAGAGAAATTAATACTCACTCCCCGGACTGATAAAGTGTAGAAGAGAGCATCAGGACTCTGCTCTCCCATGGCAAGGTAAAACTCACCGACCATCTCTCAGTATGCAGTCCCCTGCTGCTGACAGATCGGTACCCATCCCCACTAGGTGAAGATGGACTCTATGCTCCGTCCCTCCCATGAAAGATCTGAGAAGTCAAATAAAATAATCTGACGCTCGACGAGTATAGGCCTCGACTCCTGAGCATGAGCTGGTCCAGTGCTACTTTCACTGACCTGATCTCTTGCACGTTTTCTTCCGCTAGATGCTATTAGTATACTGTTTAAGCACAAGAAAATTAAGTATATAATTATAAATATTATATTTAAAATACATTATTGAAAAATTAAACTATATTGAACTGAATTGAAATAACTAGTTCGAACGAAACATATAAAACTATTCAAATGGAAGATTCTGTTATATCGAACTGGCAATTATTACTCATTCGAACTATATTTTTTTGTTCGAACAGAAATAAATCTGTTTGGCAAATTCACGTTCGAATGGAATAAAATCCGTTTGAACGAGGTCGACTCAGCCATGGCCGAAACTCAAAATCTACACCAAAACTAGATCTTTTAATCGGTAGAAATGATGTAGGGGTGAATCTCAATCATTTCTACAGATTAAAAACTTGTTAATCGGATCAACTAAACCAAAATGGGGGGATTTCGAATCCAAAATCCCCCATCCCAAACAAAACGCATTTCTTGAAAATAAACAAACCAATAGATTTGGGGAGTTGGCCCATACCTCTTAGAAGTTCAAACACATTGTTCCTACAGTGGTTGAGTGGTGTTTGTGGCGGCGGAGATTCACGGGGCGACTCGGAGGCTCTCGGTGGTGAGGGTTCAAATGGGTTATTTGAATCGAACTGGGCATATAATGACAGTGACGTCTCGTTCGAACGGAATCATTCGAACGGATACTAACCATTCAAATGGAATAGGGTATTCGTTCGAACGGTTATTATTCCAATATAATTTCTAATTATATTTCTATACTAATATATAATATACTAATATTATAAAGTACAAAAGTATAAAAAATAATAATAATAATAGTATTATAATATTTTAAGATACAAGTTAATATAATTAATATATATAGTACTTATTAGTTATAGTAGCCTAGTACAATAAGTACTATATTATATCTTAGTTACTAGGGGTGAGCATCGGTCGGTCCAGACCGAGAAAACCGGACCGGACCGGTCATTTTGGACCGAATGAATTCGGTCCGGTCCACGGTCTGGTTGTTTTTAAAAATGGACCGGACCGAATATATTTCTATATATTTTTTATATTTTTTTTATATATAATTATACTGGGCATATAATTAAGTATAGACTATTAAATTATTAATACTATTATATATTTATATAGTTATAGTAATGGTTATATTAGTTGTTATATTAGTTTAGTTATACTATATTATAGTGATTAAATATAAGTTATAAATTTATAAGAAATTATAACTATATTATATATTAGTATAAGTTATAATAATTTAGTATAGTTATACTTATACAATTATACTTATAATAAATTACTAATATTACTAATATATAGCTATAGCCTATAGCCTATACTATTACTAATAGTCTAATACTTTATACTAATACTATTATATAGTTATACTAATAGTTAGATTAGTTTAGTTATACACAAGGAGTATGCACAATTACAATCACTAATATTTTCTTTTGTGAAGAATTTAGTAGTTATTAAAATCACTTTTACAATTACATATAAAATTGTATAATTACTTATGACACGTACCACACACTTTGCCGATCACCCCCCAGACACCAAATCCTAGTTCTGCATCTGACTATAGTGTAGTATTGTATAAGTACTATATATTAATAGAAAAATATTAGGAAGGCCGTTTTGGGCTTTCCTTTTTTTTTTGCCCAATTGGGGAAAGATTTTTTTATTTAACTTTTTTTTATTTAAAATATTTAAAAGTGTTAAATATTTGATGTAAAAAGAAATCCAAAAAAGTTAGACTTTGGATATAAAATACCAAATAGTATATACTCTAGATAAGAAATAAAATAGTTGCTATAAATTAAAATATTTTATTATTATCTATATGCGATCATTTATAAGAATAATAATATAATTTTTAGTTCGAACCAATAAAGTACCGTTCGAACGATTTTACCTCGTGAAATGTGTTTGGTGGGAAACTTCACACCAAATACTCTGAATGTCAATTTGTTTGAACGAAAAAATTTCTCATTCGAACGAAAATATCTTTTCATCCTCTGGGCATTTGAAGAATATGTCAAGGAATATTCTATTTTTTTATTCGAACTAATAACTTTCGCATCCAAAAAAAAATTAAATACTGGCAAAATTTGGCGCAATTTGAAATTTTCCTGTTCGAATGAGTAATATTCTAGTTCGAACGTGACTTCACAGATTCAAATACCGCAACCTCCAGTTCATTTTCATTTTGTGCGGAATTTTGAGAGACTTATGGAGTGAGAGAGGGCTGTGGAGAGATAGAGGAACACGCTTAGCCTGCAGGAGAATGGATTCTTGAGAGAAAGCTTAGATTTATAAAAGTAAGTAATACATTTTGAAATTTTTTTTTGTATTCCGATTTTCATAGCAAGTTGGTTTATTGGACATGGTTTAGGGTTATGCCATAATGTGTTTTATGGCATTGTAGGTATTGTATATTGGGGTTTAACTTGGATTGCTTAAATTTGAGGTAATATTTTTAATTTTTAGATTTTTGATAATTTATAGTTTTTAATAACATATGTTAAGCTATTTTGGTATATTTGTGTTTCTACAATCCCATTTATAATGTAACCTATTGTAATATGCATCTTATGAGAATAATGTAGTGAAAATGATATTTTTTGGACAAGGAATTGCTCTCTGTTTCATGTTTGAAATTTGGGCTAGTACCGTTCGAATGCTATAATATCCGTTCGAACATAATATATGTAAATTGGAATCTGTCCTTGTACCGTTCGAACTCTATAACATCCGTTCGAACAGAAAATATTAAAATGGAAACTTATAATATATTATAACATAGGAATTGAAAACACTTAAATTAATAAATAATAGTTTTAGGGTATTTAGAGTTATAAAAAACTATATACATAATATAATAATAAAACATTATGTTGCACTAATATTAAAATGAAAACTT